>JAVFBX010028640.1:0-17955 GCA_034783855.1 Mopalia kennerleyi | reverse complement strand
TTGTCTCCGTCGTCATATAAGTGAAATACCCTTGAGTACGACGTTAAACACCAATCAAACAAACAAACAAACAAACCGATGTATTCACTTTGAACTGCCAGACTGTGACGTCAACGTGTTAAGCAATCTATTTCTATCACCAACATTGTATTTTTCGGTAAATTCCACCCGCTTTAACTATTCTAATGTCAAGGACACTAAGCCTGACTGTCGAAGATTTTCTGACAAAAACACTCAAACGCTGTTCCTATTGGCAGATGTTAACTCACCTATGAGCTATAATAACTGTTGACATGTGTTGATAGAAGAGTGAGTGAATTGTTTTCTGTTAATTTTAGCGTGCGTTTTGCAATTTTTCCATTTGTGCTTTGACAAGAATTTCTTAAATTTTGGTTTCTTTTAAAGTCTTATTTTATTTTCTTCCATTTTATGTTTCAGCCTCTACAGAACCTGACACGCCCTCACATTGACTCGTTTAACTTCATGCTAAGAGAAGGACTATCTAAAGCTGTTCAGGTAAAAACGGATAATTATAGATTTGATAATAATAAAGGCCATTATTATTATAACAGGTTATGTTGGAACATTTTTACAAAATATTCCTCTGCAAAAAAAACCCTTTTGGCTGACCAGTAGCCACAGGAGTAGTGTGAATTTGTTTGGTTGTACTTTAGGGTTGGTCGGTGGTCAAAAAGGGAGATAAATATGTTACTCCTGTGTCATTGACTCATTGACAACTAGCAATAGTATTTAATAGGGTTGGTCGGTGGTCCAAAGGGAAGATTTTTTTTTTTTTTTTTTTAAATATTTTTGATTACATTTAAATAATAAGTAAATTAATCTTAAGTATATCCAAACCCGCAATCAAAGAAATAGTTTATCCTTCTCAATGGCCATTTAAACAAATTCAAGAAATATAGTTTAATGTAATGTTTACAGGGTGAAACAAGAATATCTCTATAAACCTGAGAGAATGCATCTTTTTAAAAATTTGGTCACCGAGGATTTGTGAATGTATCACATTAATTTACTCACATAATATTACGTATGCTTTTCTGTCCGAATGAATGTTTGTATTATTTTCCTGTACTGTTTGTATTATACATGTTGTGTCAATGTAATGTTAATGTATGTCCTGTCCAAAGGGAAGATAACTATGTACTTGTATGACCGAAATTGTCACATGTACACTAACAATAGCATGCAATTAAATTAAATGGTTAGTTAAAGACATAGAGGGCACTGCCTGTTATAAGAGTGACGGACTTATCTCCCTTTTTAGCTACTGGCCAGCCCCATTGACAGGATTTTTGTAAATACATGTTCATGTTACTTAAATTTGAATTTCTGATTTATCAAAATTGTATAAAATTAAAATCTGACTACCCAGTGATGTCGGATATTGAGAAATATAATTTTAAAGCATTGTGTAGCCTAATGGGGTCCTATGTAAAAGTCATGAATTTATCAATTTTTACTTTAAATGTTCACAATCATTAAGGATATAGGGGAGAAGTCATTGTACAAACCCCATGTGGCTATGTCACAACTCTTGACAATAATTTGATAATTTGTTATAATTTAACACAATGAGTTTTATTCATTACCACAAATGACCATAACAGACCAAAAACCTAACAGGTTTCCCTTTTAAATAAAAGCTTTAATCCATTTCTATAAAATTTTAATTAATTTCTGCTGAAAAGGGATATATTGAATCTCTATCCGCTAAAATTTAGTCTATTGAATATGTGGCAATTAAAAACAGCTTCCAAGTCTTTTAATCCCTGGTAACCTGAAAATAATGCTGGTCAAAGAAGTGGGATTTAATCCTGTTTGTCTATTATCAAAAACTAAATGTTTTGCTGAATTCTGTTTTATTTTACCAGCGTATTGAACCAATACAGTTTGCTTTGGAAAATGGAGACCGGGTATCATTATATGTCAGGGTAGGTTGATTAAATAGAATTTCTTCACTGAGTTGCTTAAAGCCTGATTCACATGCTTAATAATCTTACTTAGATGTAGTGTTCAGAGGATAGAATTCATCTGTCAACCCTCAAGTATATGAGCGAGTTACACAATGTGGCTCCGGCATTTATGGTGGTGGTTCATGAGGTTTCCTCCTGGTTTTCAACCATAATTATGGAAGGAACAATGTGAAGCGGACAATCAGTCCTCATATAATTAATGGAAATATCCTTGAGTATGACTTTAAATCTCATTCAAACAAACACAAGCAATTCTCAATATGTGCCAAACTTGCAACGCGACCGACATTGTTTTAAAAAAATTTACCAGTTTTCGCCCTCTGCTAAGGGCAGTTTGTTTTGAGTGTAGTAATGCTGTCTTGATTTAACACCATAGGAAGAATGATTTTCCAACATTATCAAAACAGTTGACTTTTTCTGGTTGTGCTGGAATTTCTGGAATACATGACATGAGGTTTCCTCTCATTTTCCACTGTATTGAAGCAAGAAACCCTGTGAAATGCACAATCAATCCTAATATGAATGAAGTGATATATCATATTTTATTATTGGGTTCGTGTAATAATTAGTTGTTAAATTAACAGTCCATTGACTTGTATAATTATGCAAACCCATCCATAGATAGATGGTAGATCATTTATCATAAAATAATTTTTTTATTGTCAAGAAGGAAAATTGTGCCTGCCTTCACCAGCATTGGGACTCCCATACATGTAGGTCTCTGGCTGACAGATCATTGGGACTCCCATACATGTTGGTCTCTGGCTGACAGATCATTGGGACTCCCATACATGTTGGTCTCTGGCTAACAGATCATTAAATATAGATACTCATACTAAAATTTAAAATGTTAACAAGAATGAACTCAAGTTTATCTTTGTTGTTCCAGGATGCTCACATCTTCAGCCCAGCCGTCAGCCAGACCAACATACACGCTACCAGTCTGAAGGTCTACCCTTCTGAGGTAACACATCTGGGACAAATTAAGCGGGTCTTCCTAATTTTTTTTTTTTTTTTGCATCATATTTATTTAAGGCAAAGTTAGAATTGGACAACCTGATGTCATATAAGTAAAATACATTGATTATGTGGGTCCATGTAAGTACACTGTTGAACCAGGGCACATAGCTCATCAAGAGGGCTTGTTGATGATTGGAGGGAGCTTCCTGTTGTGGAAGCAGGGCACATAGCTCATCAAGAGGGCTTGTTGATGATTGGAGGGAGCTTCCTGTTGTGGAACCAGGGCGCATAGCTCATCAAGAGGGCTTGTTGATGATTGGAGGGAGCTTCCTGTTGCACTGGTGCTCTCTGTGCAACATGAAGCAGGTTGGTTTGTGATGTCTGTATTCTGTCCCTTGATTCTCCTGCTTCTAGTGGTGTCAAGAGTGGCCTTCCTCACCTAATGTGCTGGCAGGTTGTCAAATGAGTAAAATAACCTTAAGTACGATATTTAATCAAGCAAAGGAGCTCTAAATTTGTGTTTTATTTTCATAGGCAATAATAATGATAATCTTGTTTCAGTGTCGACAAAGAGGTGTGACATACAAAGGAAACATCATGGTGAACCTATTGTTTGAGGTCAATGGTCGTGTCCTTGGTAACATAGAAAAATCGATAGGCGAGGTGCCAATCATGGTCAAGGTGGGTGGGGCTTATTATCTAATATCATGTTTTTGTCTGTTGTCCTTGAGTTTATGAGTAATTTTTTCCAGAATAAAGTATAGGCAGACTGCCGTTCGTGCCATATAGTGGCCACATCATTTTGAAAAGGGACGTCACTCTGTTGTCATTTTTTGTTGCCATGGTGTCTATGGTGATTTCCTTCACCCTTTCAGCTGGTACACCATTATACCCTAGTAAGACCCAGCATTTTAATGTCATTCCATCGTTAGCTTCTTTTGGGTTTTCTTGTGAGTTCGGGTGTTTGTGCACAGAGATTGACATCGGGTTGGATTTAAATTTGCAACTCGATAATGAATAACTGGGCAATATAAACAAATTAATGAATGTCGACTGTGTGGACAAGGGGTCTTAGGAGGACACCAGCATGAGTGAAATAACCTTAAGTACAGCATTAAGCACCACAATCACCTTAAGTATAGAGTCAAATCCCAAACAAACAAACCATACACCAGGGCAATTTCTAGACAAATTTCCCAGGTTCCTATCCCAAATTCCTATCCCATAATCAGTGTTCTGAATCTGGTTTAACTTGATTTTAACAGAGATATTACGAAAATAGTAATATATTGGCATTAATTTGGGCTTGAAATAGTTTGGGCGCCCATACGTTTTCCGTAACTAAAATGGCTCACTTAAATTAAAGAAGATTTTATTTTCCACATTTTTTTAATGTGAAAACCCCCCCCAAAATCCTGTTTTTTGCGTGTACCCAGTGATGGCCATGCACATGTCACTCAGGTGTATGATTTTAATACTTTACACTTTTTATGGCCAGGTGAATCAGAATCAGCAGCAAGGGCTTAGGCAGACACTCGTCCAAATGGACACTCTGAAGTGAACATTAACCCCATTTAGACACCCTGTTTTAAGAAACAATTCAGGGGCTTAGCCAGAAATCAAAAGGATGGTGTCCAAAATGTTAATTTTGCTGCACTTTTTAAGTAACTGGATGTCCAATTTTTAAAGTTTCCCTATCTCCTTCATGTTAAGAGTTTCTTAAAACAGGGTGTGCAAATGACGCAATTATTAAATTCAGGAAAGGTGGACACCACTCTGCCTAAGCCCTTGTTTAATATGCAGGAGATAGGGAAACTGTCAAAATTGGACACGCAGTTATTTGAAAAGTGAAGCAAAATGACCATTTTGGACACCATACTTTTGATTGCTGGCTAAGCCCCGGGTCAGCAGGTTAATAAATGTACTTCACTATTCATTTTAATTCTGATCCACGGAGATATTTAATAACACTTTATCAGGTGAAAAGTCTGGTGCTCTATTAATACATATATTTGTTTGATTGGAGTTTTATGACATTTCTAACGTTATTTCACTCATATGATGGTGTGCCAGCCCAATGAGTAACGGAAAAGTCCACATTCATGTCACTGGCAACACACTCACAGAACAATCAAAAGATAAAATACAAGGTATAGATCACAAAGAGATTGGTGTCGTTTTGCCTTTTAGTTTTAGCTCAGAGATCACATCTGTCACACAAACATGTGACTTGCCATATTGGGATCTCACACCTGTCAATATCATGTCATTCAAGACATTCACCAATCTCTCCACAGAGGGTACCAGTAATCTTACCAAGCACCTTGCAAAAAACGGGTTAAAGAGTCACCACCATCATGAACATCTCAAAGTTTATTGTCAATCTAATTTATATTTTAGAACATGTATATATGTCCAGTATTGGGTCACAAATGTCACAAATGTCTAATTTCTTCAAAACAGAAAACAAAAAGTCCCATACTTCATTCCATATCCTACATAAGGCCCAAATATATTATTTGAAAGTTTTCCGCACAACACATGATTTCACACTAACTACAGTGATATGGTTGTAGGTCTGTCCCCCGGGTGGACACCCCCTTGTGGTAGGTAGAGAGCCTCAAACAGTGAAGCCGACAACACACCGAAACACATGTAATATTCTATATGCCATGCATTCAGAAGGTTGTCCCGAACTAGCAATAGATTGACCTAATTTTTGACGACCACTACTTTCTTTCAGCGACCAAAAACCAGCCGACAGCAGCTACGGGAGAGTTATACAGGCAAAATAGAGATCAATACTCAATATTCAGTCTTATCCACAGCTCTATTCATATATATAGCAGTCCAAACAGATGCACGCATATAGTATACCGGTAAACTAGTGGCCTATTGACCAATTGTAGTGCAGTTTGTTTGATGGTAAGTTTAACACCATACTTAAGGTTAATTCACTCATATGACAGTTTAATATCAGCCAACAAAGATAAAATAGGACAAGCACCCCATATAGCGCTGAGATCACCACAGCTAGGAAGAATATAATGCAGATAAAGGTGACAAAATACTGTATATACAGTGTAGGCAAGGGCTTAGACAGAAATCAGAAGTAGAGTGTCCAAAATGGTAACTTTGCTTCATTTTTCAATTATTAACTGAGTGTCCAATTTTCCTATCTCCTGCATGTTAATGTTTCTTAAAACAGGTTGTTTAAATGGGGCATTTGTTCACATGAGGGTGTCCATTTGGAGGGGCTGCATTTGCCCCATGGGCTAAGGCAGACACCCGTCCAAATGAACACCCTGAAATGTACAATTGCCTCATTTGGACACTGCTGATTGATTGATTGACTGGTTGGACAGTGTTAAACAATCATCTTAGTGCTGCTCTTTACCTCCGACAGCACCAGAACGCTCCTTCCAAACCTCTTACTCATCACAATTTATTATCATTATTTAGTACTGTGAATGCTATTTGCACATTGTTTGTTTGATTGGGGTTAAATACTGTACTCAAGAGTATTTCACCTATATGACGACAGATTGTCCATTAGTCCTAATAACCATTTGAATGTTACTTGCACATTTCTTTATAAAAAAAAATATAACTTTTTAGAAGTCAATACAACAACGTCAAGCATCCTTATTACTAGCTGTTTTGAGACTTGGACTGGTGACAATTTTAGAAATTTGTATCTTTGACAGTCAGACTGTCACTCAGACATAACCCACATCCTGAAAACATCCTGGAGTCTCAGGCAGTCCAGCTGGTTTCATCACCATGTTTAAATAGGACATTATTATGACAGGCAAGGGTTTGTTGTTGTTGTTATTGAAATCACCTGTAAGTTCCATTCATTGATTACAGGTGGGCAAAACAAACCTCCCCCTTTATAGCCTCAGTAGAAATGACTGGCCTATTTTTGGCAGGTTGCCAAATTTTCTTTACACTTGTGCAAGTGATATGATGAGTGAAGATTTCGTCTGTAGTCACTAGTAGGATTGTTGTGTGTGTACTCCAGTACATATATAATATATTTGTAGATCACGACTACAGTACAATACTACTAGAAGGCTCAAGTAAATTTATTTCATTCAGTCTTTATTATACATTGACTTCATGTCAGTTACATCATAAACTTTATAATCTCAACAGTCAACGTAATCCCAGCCCAAACCTAAAATCCAACACTAAAATTCACACCATCTACATGATGACACAGACCCATTATCAAGCCGTTTATTGGGGGTTTGGGCTCGCCACACCAGTTTGGGTGCCACACAAGCCTTGAAGGACTAAGCCAGAAGGGTGTGCACCCATCCTTTGGACACTCTCAGGGGTTCATAAGACGTCAAAATATGAAGAGTTTTTTGCTGAACAAAATTCAGTTTCTTTAGTGACCTATTGAATTGTTTTCATTTTTTAAAGCCCAACTATTTATATTTATCATACATTAGAAATGGAATCTGATTTGAGTTTTTTAAAAATGATGCGTTAAAATGATGTCTCAAATTGAGTTTATTATCCAGTTTAACTACCATTTAGGGTAGTTAAATTGGACGTCTATGAATCCCTGACCCTGAATTAAACAATTGACATATTTGGACACCCTGTAAATCTGTTTAAAGAAACTTAAACATGCAGGAGATACATGTAGGGAAACATTAAAACTTGGACACCCAGTTTAATACTTCAAAGGTGAAGCAAAATGACAATTTTGAACACAATACTTTTGATTTCAGATTTCAAAAGGGAAGCAAAATGACCTTTTTTGACACCATACTTTTGATTTCTGGCTAAACCCCTGCATCAGACAAGAGAAATAAACTAAATATGAAGTAAAAAAACCTAATCAAATAACAGTCTCACTGTCACTCATAGTATTAGCCAGAAATCAAGAAGAGGATGTCTCAAATCCCAATTTTTACAAAAACAGGGTGTCTCACTTTATTGTTCCCCTATCTTTCTCATGTTAAATTTGACTGAAACAGGGTGTCTCAAATGGTTTCTTGGGTGTCTCAAAGACACCCCTCTGGCTAACACTATGCTGTCACTTATCTATCATCAAAATCTATAAGAATATCAAAATACGGAGGTGAAAAATCCTTGTGATTTTGTTTGATTGTTTTGTTTGCTTGATTGGGGTTCACCATCTTACTTAAGGATATTTCACTTATTTGACAATTGATTATCCACTTCACAATGTTCCTTGCCTACATGTTAAATACCGAGAAGAAACGTTGTAACACATAAATCATTATGAGCATGGACATGCATTGAACAGTAATAATAGGGCAGGCCAAAGGGGCAAACCGCAACAATGATTTCAAATTGAAGAAATGAAGAAATCTCATGACAACAAAAAGAAGGTTAATTTCTTTGGTAAACACTTAACAGTAAGCTCCATTCCCTTCAATATAGTTTCTATGATCAGCCATAGTAAACTTTTTATAGAGTATGATCTCATGTCTGTTGAACAGCCTTGAAGCTTACACGAAACATAGTACTCATTACGTGGGCTGCAATAATCGATAGCTTCAGAACGATGAAGGGAAAACCGACAGATCTTGGGGAGTCTATTCTGGGAATGAAACTCTCCACTAACTATTCTCTTACAATGATGATTTTTTTTATATATTGTTATCAAAATTTATTTTTTATTTATAAATTTAGCTTGGCTTTACTAATTTATTTGATTGATTTTTAGACTGACAGTCACATATAACAGAGACTAAAGCTTTTGATTGTTAGATAAGGGTTTTACACCATACATAAATGGTTTATTTAGTAATTTCCCACAATGTACATGTTTTTGAGGTTATTTAACAAAGTCAATCATATCCTGCCACTCGTATGCTTTTTATAAGAGCACCGGGGCAAAAGCTGTTGCCTCCAATCATTATCCCAAAGCTTTAGCGGTCAACCATTTTAATGGATTTATTAATTTCAGGGCTGTACTGCAAAATTGTTATACAAAACCTTAACATTTTTTAGATAACCTATCATTGAATCATCTACGCTTCTGATTAGTCAGTCAACCCCAGAAAATCATGAAACATTCTTAGTTCAAGTGAAACCTTATGTCAGGGGGAGAAATTTGTGATCTTATTTTGATTTGACATTTGTATTCAGCCTATATGATATTTTTTCCCATAGGTTATTTACTCAGTGTTATTATGATGTTGATCATATAATAATATCATGTGTCTGAATTTTAAGTATAAGTGATTTGTAAATATTTCCTGATTTTCACTGACTCCTTGGAATTGCTGTTAAATAACTCAAATGTTGTGTAACATTATACTAACATAAGGATGAGTTCTTTTAATGATAAGCCAATATATAGGCTATCCAAAAAGGCGGTTGGCTTTAATGTACCATACCTGTATCTTGAATATAAGATAAGATAAATAATATTTTTTAACCATTTCAACATTTCTATTTTCTTAAAAAAAACCAGCCGAAAAAGAAACAATACATATGCCTATGGTTTATTGAACAGTTTTTTTAAAAATATAAACTAGCCTGTTATTGTGTGCAAGGTTTGAAATAATAGAAAATATGACAATTATTTTGAAACAAAATTGTGAATTAATTATTATGTTACTCTAAAGCTCAATTCACACCCGACGCGACGCAACTGTTGCGCTGCATGAAAATAGTGTTTTTATGTAATAAAGGCTGCAGCGCGACTGTCGCGCAACAGTATGAACTTTATAACATAAAAACACTATTTTCGCGCAGTGCGACAGTCGCGTCGCATCCGGTGTGAATTGAGCTTAACTTAACATAGAAATGTCCCTCAATTTTGATCGGGTATTGTCAGATTGTTCCGATCACATGCCCTTCTTACCATCCATTTTTTTTTTAGTATTGTGAGGAATGATTATCAATCCCATAATTCATCACAAAGCTACAGTAGAAGTTCTCAGGTAAGTGCTTTTAAGCGGCTCATCTAAGATTTTCATGGAAAGGCAAGCCTGAGACGTTTCTTCACAGTAGACTAGGCTCAGCCACTAATATTATCTTGGTCACCTAATTCTTTAACTGTAACTGTTGTTATTCGAGGGCTGATAAGCACTTCGTCTTGACTCTAGCATTGATATCTGAGAAAATAGGGCCTATTGCCTCACTTCAAAAAATCATCATTTGAATATTATAACATTTAGCTCAACAGCCATTTTTTTAAATTTATTTTGTGTTGAGAATCCTCTCTTCACGTGAAAGGCCCGTACATTTGGCCTAGACTATACTTTACTGTTACTAGCTTAAGAATATAGGTGAAATATTTAATGTTACAATCAAGGTCACATCACCACTATATGGAACCCCCTCTTGGGACCCTCGGCCTGACTGTACCGGCATCCTACACTGATTACATTTTTTTTCCTCAACAAAACTAAAAGGATTCATAAAAATGTGTCAAACCACCAAAAAACAAATAACAAATGAACCAAAATGTTACTATTCTTTTTTATGCAAACAAAACTATGGTACAGCAATAAACAATCGGAACCAAAATCATGACGAAATTTGGGTTGATTTCGGGACAATTTCTGGCTATACAGTTCTTGAAACGGACTATTTTTACTGTTGCCATTCCAAATACAAAATTTTCGCCGAAGCGTCAACCACTAAAATACTCACATTTCGCTCCAAATAGCTTGAAATCAAATACAAAAGTGTGACAGCTGACGAAAAATTTTAGTCCTTTCTAAGAATGGTGATAGTATAGCCGATCCGTCAATTTTTTTACAACTGTAACGTGAAAAATGAAGGACTTACCTCGCGAATTGTTTACTCTCTCTTCATTTCGCGCGAAGGCGGCTGTAACCGGATGTACCTTGTTACGCATGCCCAAGGTCACTGTCATCGGCCCAAATTTTGTTTATGTATCGATTGGAAGAATTATGACCAAATGTGGTGAGAAATCGGCTTTCAAAAAGAGGAAAAACTTGCCAATGTTATATTGCTTTGCTTATTTTGCCGTATTTTTCGAATCTTGGTCGAAAGTTGGCGGAAATTGTGTAGAATAGGAAGTTACCCAAAATATAGGTCAAGAAAACTGCTTCTGTCACCTAGGCTAGGCCTATTATTAGGGTGATCACTTATTTTCCACGAGTCCTTCTCTCCAGTAAAACAATGAAGTCTGGTTACCAAGGAGCATCAAACAGTGCATATCCATCGTCTTCCACATTGAAAATCCCAAACCGTAGTGAAAATAAATGTGTTTTTTCACCCTGAAAAGAAGATAAGTGACTGTCAAATAAACATTTAGATAGTAATGTACCCCTAAATAGAATACTTGTCTCTTAAAGAACTAATAATAAAATCGTATGATTTTTTTTATTCATAAAAAAAGACACTAGTTTGATTTGTACAAAATTGTTTTTGGAACAATATATGCTGCTGAAACTGATAAGTAATTGGTTGAAATTACCTTAAAAATGTGAATTAAGGAGCCAATGGTTGGAAGTCTTCAAAAGTTGGAGGTAAGGAAATCAGAGTCTGGTGTCATACATAATGAATATTTACAGCATCATGAATATTTAAAAAGGTCATGAGGTCACAAGTATAAATGAGGCTCCACATCATAACTTCCATCTGTCATACCAAACATGCAGTATTGTACCTATAAATAAAAACAGAATATTTGCATTACATTTAAAACTATATCTTAAATGAAATCTAGCTAGATATAATAAATAGTGTTGAGCATGAGCAATAAATTCATTTTCATCATAGAATGGTTCCAACATTAATATTTCGCATGTGTTGCATGTATGTGCCACAAATACATTTTCTATCAGATTAATGTGTTGTTACGTGTTTGATTTATCTATTAAGAACAATTATAATCTGGTATAACATATACATGTCAAACCCACTTTAATGTTAAAAGTCATTATTCGTTTATTTTAAATATAAAATTTCTAGGTATGAAGGTTTTCTAATTCATAATGTTAATGGATTAACACATCTCAGCATATTGATTGACTAATTGATTGGTGTTTATTCTCATAAACCCAATTGTATTTAATCTATTTGACCACCGGTCTGCCCAATGTTTGGAGGAAATCACCATGTATGTAACCGGCAACATATATGGTACAGGATAAGAAAGCCACAACAAATGAGCTTCTTGAAGCCCTATGGCTCTAAGAGCCCCATAACATCAGGACGCTCCTATTTACTCCACCGATTTTATTTAATTAATTTCTGAAATGTGCTCACATAACCTGTTCACAAAAAGTAGGTTCTTTTTTTAAAGGCAGAATTAGAATAGTCAGTTGTTAAACTTAAATGTTGTGCAAAACACAAATGTGATAGTTAAATTATTAAACAATGTGTAGGGTTGTATATAAAGTCAAAAAAACAATTAATTGTGTTTATTCCATACACAAGATCTATGGAAAGTTGAAAAATTGGGGTGAGGTGAAGTGCATGGACGATGAAACAAAACTGGTTTGTGCAGAGTT
The DNA here is from genome assembly GCA_034783855.1 of Mopalia kennerleyi. NCBI lineage: Eukaryota > Metazoa > Mollusca > Polyplacophora > Chitonida > Mopaliidae > Mopalia > Mopalia kennerleyi. The sequence goes on along the minus strand of JAVFBX010028640.1, from coordinate 5,522 downwards.
TGGGGGAAAGTGAACTGTTCAACCAGGTGTTTGATTAATTACCTGCCTAATCTATAACTTCTAATTCATCCTTGTACCAATCTTTCTCTAAACATACCGACACAACATCTTCTTCCCCATCATACTGAACATCGTACAGTTGGAAGGCAACTAACTGTTGTCGATCACTGTCATAGGTAGGATTTTGGTCATGAGAACTCTCTCTTAAAACAATGCCTGTATACCACTTTACTGATTTTCCTTCTCTAAACTTGTGACGAATTCTTTTGTTAACAATATCTGGCATTGGTACCTTTCGCTTTGCTCCACGACAAGACTGGTCTTCGTTGATTTTGGAGGAGTAGTCATGAAGAAGCATTTTTTTACTTTCTTGGATATATGCATATCTCTCCAAAGCAGGTGTTACGTCTGATGTCGATGGAGTCTGTGACGATTCCAAGTGTTTGGTAACAATAAAGGACAAGTTTTCGGTTAACGTTTTATTGTCTACAGGCTGTTTTTTATGAGTAAAGAAATATTTCGTTCTTGGTACTCCAATAGGTTTAATGATGTTTTTATAGTAATTGATCTGAGCTTTCAAAACCTGACAAAGCTTTTTGGGATCCTTTTCTAAGTTCTCAGTTATTTGATGGACATCCTCTACAGTTTTTGCTTGTCCTCCCAGTTGGCTGACTGAATCCACTGTTTTCTGATTTATCAATGATTTCTTCTTTTCTAGTTCTTCTTTTCTTGTTTGTTTATTTTCCATTAATTTCATTCTGTCATGCTTGATCAACTCTTTCCTGGTTTTCCACATATCTTGGAAATATGAACATTTGTCTCGAGCTGTTTTCAACAATATAGATTTGTCCTCACTCGACATGGAAAACAACCAGTCTGCTGTTTTGTTATAAGACCATAACAAAGTAGCTTCAAAGTTTTCGATTGAGGCGTTTGGTTTATAACTCCTTAGAAATTTTAGTAATGCAAACTGGCTTTCACCAAAGGAATTCGAGGTTGGCACGGATATAGACGCCTCTCTTAGCTCCTTGGTGTCAATAGAGAGCTCACCTCCAGGCAACTGGTTTTTAGCCAACCTTGTGAAAGTGACCAGTGTGGCAGCACATATGAGACCAAATGACTCAACAGTCAACTCTGAAAAACTTTCTCGATTTGACATTGACACAAACATACCATCAGATTTGGGGAAAAGATCACCACTCAGTTTAAAGTTGGGGTCAATAACCAATACAGGATTAACACACAGTTTCTCTAAATCTTTTTGAATTTCTAATAGGAGCGGATTCAGGTCTAAGATATGAATGTTTTTGTCAAGGATTTTAATATGTAATGGTGCCGAAATAAGAGTGTGAAACAAAGCCACACTTTTCACAAGATTGATCAACTTCTCATCCTCTAAATCCCTCTTAACAGCATTTATCAGTTGATTGTCGGACGATGATAATTTGAAAAAGTCCTTGATGTCATCTAAATGGTGGATGAGAGCAGAAGCATTGTGGGTAAATATGTTGAACCGGTTGTGTTTGAAATTTTCAAAATAAAATTTCCGTTCCCCGAGAAAAGCATGAAAATCTGCCGAAGTTCCTGCAGAGGGGTGTCCTTGTGAGCTCAACAGTGTACAAACACTTCGCACACATTCATATGTCATAGATGAATCCCCGGGTTTTAGTAAACCAACATCAGACCACCTACCAAGACCAATACTGAGGATTCTTTCATATTCTTGCAAAGCTGTTTCTATAGCCACAGAAAGCCCAAGAAAAACGTGAAGGTGACAGAACCACTGATTGAGATGTACCAGTTTCCTTTGATCATTTAAACTCAAATGTTCCCAGTTATCGTAAGATCTAACAAGAAGGTCTTTCCTTAAATCTTCAAATATATTTTTAAAGTTTTTGTTAACAATGTGTTGATCGGTCATTAAGTTTGTAAATGAGAGACACATTTCTGAGAACGATTTATTGTCAACAACTGTGTCCCCAATCAGTAAAGACAATTCCCTTATAACACTCTCAAAGTTAGTTAAAGTTGACGCAGCATCTTCTCTAACAGTTTCAACCATAGCCATGGTCATCGAACCGCTTGCAGTCGACACCTGGAACCCAGTAAAATGCCTTTGGTGGTCTGTGGTTCCATCAAGATGTAGTGTATTGTTTGCATTGGCCAGTATTGTTTTCGCTACATGTAATTTGCCTAAAATGTTGGCTTCCATGACAAATTTTTGAATGGTTGAATATGACGGGAGTTTTCTAAATGTCATTCCAAATAGTTCTTGGGCAACAGTCATAATACATGGTGTTATGTTTCTTAGGCTGATCCCTATGCTATATAAACACATGCATGTTATACGCACAGCCTCAGAAAAAACACCATCATGAGTTGTTGTTATGTCATATTTTTCAACTAAAATTTCTTCGATTTCTCCTGCCAATCTCTGTATTTCATTGTTTGCTTTGTAATTTTCAATTTTCTTAAGTTCATAATCTACTAGTTTGTATTGGTACAACTCTCTCCATTTCATGGATTTGTGGCGATAGTAAGATAATCTCTTTTGTAATAAGTGTTTGTCATTTTTAAGTTGTTCGCTCATTTCCTGTTGAGCAGTATTTATTTCTTTGAGTTGTACATTTTCTGAATTTGACTCGTCCAACTGCAATTTCTGATTTGTGACTATCTGTTTAAGTCTATTTTCTCTTCGAATCAGATTATCTGCAGCTGTTCTCTTAACCGTTTCCTCTAGGTTTGTCGCCTGTGTTTTACTTTTCTCTAATTTTTCCTGTAAGTCTTCATTTTCTAGTTTAAGTTGCTCTAATGTGTTATCTCTGGCGGATAAATCGTGAAGCAAGGTGTCCAAGTCACTGTCCAGGGTTTCTATCTCCTCCAGTGCAGCCTGATTAGTACATACTTCTAAAGAGTATTTTTGTTCCAAACTGTTGTATTGTGATTTCAAGGTGGAAATTTGTTTTTTTAATGTTTTTATTTCAACTTGAAGTTTTTCCTCAATGGTTTTTTCCTCAGGTCCATCAAAGACGAAAGTAGATCCCATGAAGTGTGAAAGTGAACCTTCACTTCTCAAACCACGAGGCAATCCCAATCGCTCACTATATAATTTGTTTACTCTGTAATATATGCTCTTTTCTGATATGATGTCTTCCAGTATGCCTAAATTAAATAACCAATTACAAAATCTTGCCCATGTCAATTTTTTTCGTAACATGTAACCACGGAGTTCCAAAATAATAGCATTACTCACAGTGTTTGGAGATGCTTTTTTAGGTATATCAAGGATATCACTGGTAATTCCAGCTTTTTGGCAATATGGACCAATTACATTCCTGGTTTGAATATCTAGCCATGGCACCGGACTATCTGGCTTACTCAGGTTCTTCTTAGTCTTCAGTTGTTCCTTAATATTGCTAATGGTAGGTAATTCCTCAATTACTATGTCAGGTGTAAGTAATTTGAGTAACTCAGGGAGTGTGTGCTTAACAGTTTTACCTGAGGTTTGACAAGTGTCAATTAATGCCTTCATCAACCGAAATGTGACTTTCATAGAGGGATTCCATAGTTCTAATTGAGAAAAGGAGATAGGCGATTTGGAGATAACTATAAATTAAACATTTTTGAAAATTCATTTTCCTACAAATTCTGGTGAATGATATTAAAAAGCCCAATGTATTTTAAGGCTTAGGCCTATGTATTAATATGTAAAAAATACTGTACTGTTGTTTTTGGACAAGTATATATAAACATACTGTATAACACTTTGTATGATTTACCTGGAATCGCTCCGTTATTCACCAAATTATTTAGCGCCGCAGTGGTCCAGATATCAGAGAAATCCCATTGAATAGGTTCCTCCATGTTTGTCTGAAATCAATGTAAAATCATTTATAAATTGTAAGCTATGACTGATATTATAACAAGTTATATTGCTTTTAATATAAATATATCGACTTTAGGGATCCGGACATTCAAATTTGTAACAATTCCATATAATTCGTCCAAAAATTAAACTATATTTAACATTATGACCGTGACGTAGGTTAAATTGAAAAATAAAAATAAGCTGTAGATAATTTGAGTATTTTATTATATCACCAAACACCAAATTACATACTGTTTGGAAGTGTTTATATCGTTGCAGTTTAAAATAATGTATAGAGAGAGTATTTGTTTGATTGGCGTTTAACGTCGTACTAAAGGGTATTTCACTTATATGACGACTGATTGTACACTTCACACTGTTGCTTGCCTAATTGCGGTGGAAAACCGAGAGGAAACCTCGTAAAAACAACTCCAGCGATTGCCTGAGCCACATAGTGTGACTCACTCATACGCCTGAGGGTAGACAAGCGGACTCGATCCTGTGAAATACACATCGAAGTAGGCTTTAGTAGGCGCACTCGCTAACCACTAAGCCAAGGCCGCGGGCCCCGTATAGGGAGAGAGAGAGAAGACGACATTCGAGCCCTCCCAACTTGAGCCTCTGTTGTTGTACTTACCTTGGTTTCTCCTTTGTGGTCACACAGATTTTTGCTTCGTGTATGTTTATGTAAAGATACCAGCCCCTCTAAAAGATCCAACGGTACTTATCGAAAGTATTTGCAAACACCAGATTTCCACAGAAAGACATACAGTACGACTGAACCCTCTGTCGACCAAACAGGTCTGCACACTTGCACGACTTTCTCAACAGTATACTTGCATGCGCTATGATGTGGTCATGTGACACTTCAAGCAGGGTGTTGATTTTTAGCCCCAGACACAAGTTCGTAGCCAAAAAATCAGCTTGAACATTGTCGTTTTGAATTCAGAAAAACACGCCTTTTGCATAATACACCTCTTTCCATACAAACAATAATATACTTCAGTAGGATCTCTTAAAAATAATTATCTTACAAGTTTGACTCTTAGTCAGCTCTTGTGAACAGCGTCACAACATGGGAATGGAATCCTAACAAATCCCTTTATATAATGCATATATTGCAATTAGCATGGTTTAATATCAGTGTATCATTTGTACAAAACGGGTATGTTTTGGAATCCCAACTTGAGAATACGAAACAGTAACTACGAATAAACCGGTAACTCTGCTTATGAAAACATGACCACCACGAGTTGTATGCGGTGTTTTCTCGAATTGAGGGGGCATGAAAGGTATTTGTCATTATATCTATTGATTGTAATTCATGTAAAATGTATTCGTGAGCAAAATTAATAATCTTCACACATTAATTTGTCATTATTAAGTGCGATCAACTGGTAATAATGTGGGATAGGCTAGTGTATTTTGTCTTCACTCCGTCTGACGTCACATACTCCCCTACTATAAGAAGTACGCAATTAATGTAATCTATTTGATGGAAAAGGACGTATCGCAGAAGAATTATAGTTTTGATGTTCGTGTTTTATATTTAGAGTATTAAAACTCTTTATACATTTTAAAAAGAGTCTGGTCCTGCTAAAAAAATATAGTGAAAATGGTAGTCCAGTGGCTGTTTCATGGGTCAGTGAAAGCC
>JAVFBX010028529.1:0-17956 GCA_034783855.1 Mopalia kennerleyi | reverse complement strand
TATCGTTATTGCATTTCGACAACTAAACCATGGAAAATGCCGTCTATTTTTTCTATTGACATTTACTCATTTTGCAAAAATTTTCGAAATAATAATTGGATTTCCACCACATACACATATATGGCATACTGAGTATTCAAGCTTTCTCAAAATATATACATATATATGGTATAGATTTATATTCTTTCGCATAAGAGACATAATACAACAGGTGTTCTGAAAATCGACCAAGGGGTCAAGCAAGACCTTAATCGACCCAACAATGAGGATTGCCTCTCAAGCTTTCTTCATTCTTCGAATATTTACCTTCCATGTCGGCCCATAGACCGCCTCCGTTTTGTAGAGCTATTGTAATAAAACAGACGCTGTTGGCAAAAATTATTTTCATAATAATCACATATTGTTTTTACTCTGTCTTACGTTCTCAAAGGTTTCTGTTTTAAATAAAGTCTAATATTTACATTGGGTAAATACCTGTTGTTGTCCTGGACCAGATTAAAACATATGCCAATTTTGTGTGGTATTTTTGTGAATGAACACGTCTAATTCATTCGCTTATAAAAAGTTGTGTAGTAATATTTAGATGTGTGTAATGGGTGCATAGGCATAAGATTGACAGAAAGCACATGCACACCATTGAAACCAAGATCTTTAGAAGCTCCAAACTGCGTTGAAACACAAATCCGGTCTTGAGTTCACATAACATATACTGCCTCCAAGATAAGGGTGTTCCGACATGCTTCGCTACAACACTGTCCCTGTACTTAAATCCAAACATGTTAACAAAACGTGTATCAGGAGAAAAGATCAGATAACTGGGTCCCTGTGTTTCAGTGCTTAAAATGTTTAAAACTGACATCAGCTATCAACACAAAGTATACAATCTGTATGACTTTTTATCTCACACAAATTAGAGTGTGTGTGTGCAGAGGGCAGGGGGCGGGGTTGAAAGTGTGTGCGTGAGGGGGGAGGGGGTGCGAAAGTATTAAGTACTTTTTGTTTCAATTACAGTAAAGGTGTTTTCACTAACAGTTTTTTCTTGCTTACTTCTATAAGATATGTAGACTTTAGACTTAACCTGACTGTTAGCTGTGAGAAAAGTGATAATAAAATGAGACAGGTAGCTGCAAAAACAAGCTTGAAATACGTGTTCTTCTATTATGCTTATACAGCTGCACGTGTTTCACGGTGTGACGATTGTTGTATGTAGTAATACACTGTATCCAGATATATACAAATGTCCAGTTGTTAACGATTTGTCTTATTAATCGTCCCCCAAACTTTGCCATATGACACATGTCCAGCTGTAACTAGAGTGGGAAGTTGAATCGTTAGTCAAAATATAGATTTCGGATGTGGTGTAACGACCACCTCTTTAACAAGAAAATTTTGTTCATGAAATATTCTAACCATAATGCGATTGATTGCGATAAGTTATAACAAACACGATAATTTGATACAAACACTGCATACTGCATGAACATCATGATTTGTAGGTTCGAGCGCAACTCTATTGTAGTGCTGACAAATCATAATGCACTTTTCTCAAACATACAATTAATTGTTTTGATATACCCACTGTATCCGTTGTACCCAATGACTTTTCTCAGCGGTAAACATAAAGCATAGACTTACATTGTCTATGCTTTTAAAACGGAGTTTGTCTCTTCCTTACTAATAAAGGAACCTTGTGACGTGAAAGGTTCGGCGTCCTCATTACTGGAAAAGGCGTTCACGTGAGCTAAGAGAACAATTTAACGCAGAGCAAACTAACATTCATGTTCCAACCTCTTGTCACTCCATGTTTTGATTTATGCCACGTGACGTGTTTTTAACCAACCGTAACAAAACAAATGACGTAAGGTATTAAATAATATGGATTTTTGTAGCTGTCTGTGTATCACTCATAAAAATGATATCTGAACAATATGACTTATAAGAGACCGTTTCTGTTTAGAAGAATAAATTCATTAAGTTCAGTGTTCGCGGAATGACTCGTATGTGTTACTAGTATGTATTTTTGTTTTTGCAGTTTCATAGCTAAGATGTTTTGTGAACGTTATCCGGCCTAAAGTGATTCCCATCCTATATTTGATTATTTTTCAGAACTTCACAGCAATGCGAATGTTTAAATTATCCGAATCGTTTTTTACCTCTCTTGGGTTATTAAAAATGACTGAAGAATTCTGGAACAATTCCATGTTTGTTCGCCCCGATGATGGTCGCGATGTGGTGTGCCACGCCTCGGCATGGGACTTTTACAATGCGAAAGACTTCAGGTAAGGAATTATTTTAAAAACATAATAATAGGCAATGTTGTACATCTTAGGTTTTATGGAAACTTCGCCTATGGCAATTTTTCCTCCTCTCACTTACATCGTAGGCTTTTGATTTCCTTTTTTATTCCTTATTCTCCAATCTTCTCAGTTAGGTTAACAACGGCAATTGAAAAAGATGTATACTAAAAATAAAAAAAATGGATTTTAATATTGTTACATGCTTTTAGTGGCAGTGACAATCACTGTTTCGGATAAAGAGTGTTTTTATTTGTTTTATACGGCAATGTGGGTGTGATCTTAAAACGAGCAAAGGGATACGTACAGTTGGGTCAGAGAATCCATTTAACCCTCAGACGTACATCGTTATGTAAAATACATTCATACTTATAGTGGCAGTAAAAAAATCAATAACCTATTATAGCCTGGTATATTTCAATTATTGTCATTCCTTATTTTGCTAGGATCAAAATGTGTACAGACATCACGATGCAGGACTTAGTGACAATACACCATGAGATGGGGCATATACAGTATTTCCAACAGTACAGTGATCAACCAATTCCATTCAGAGATGGGGCCAATCCAGGTGCAAAACTTAAACTATCTAGAATTGTGTCGTCAAAATATAAGTCACAAGATTGAAATGATTTTTGTGGCTTTTTAGAAAGTGAGTTTTAATACAGTTTATATAAAAATATTAGAATCTGTTCAAACTAAGAACGTGTTTTAACGGGTGCTCCAGGAGATTTCAAATGGATTTCACTTAGCGTGTTGATTAAATATTTGATGTGGAAGTTAGACAATTACTAGCATAGTTATTGTATGTGTCATTGACTATTGCAGAAAGAAACTTAATTAAATGGATATTAAATACAATGGAAATACTTTAGAACTGGTCATTACAGTTGTTATGTCTAGCCTTTTTCTCTGGGTGTAACGAGTTCTGGGATATCGTTTCTAGCATATCAATTCTAACTTTGCTGTGTTACTTAAAAAAGGGTTCCACGAGGCGATAGGAGACGTGTTGGCTCTGTCTGTCAGCACACCTAAACACTTAAAGACGATCGGTCTCCTGGACAGTGACCAGACAGACGAAGGTAACAAAACTGTATTCATTTATTCATTAAGCTCTCTGGGTCTGTGGACATTATGTATGGACACAGAGATATTTTCACCAGCTACACAAAGGCTTCTTTATATATTCAAATGAAATGGTTGAACGTGGACTTAGGTGGATGTGAATTGTGACGAAAAAGTCGTGGACAGTTATAATTGTTTTCAATGAAAAGTTTCGGATTTAACTTGAATCAGCGACGAGAAAGTCGTGAAGATTTACACTGGTTTTAAGTCGTGGAGAGTTACACTGGTTGTAAGTCGTGGTGAGTTACGCTGGTTTTCAATGAATTGTTTCAGAATCCCAATTGAACTTTCTATTGTCAATGGCTCTAGACAAGATTGCTTTCCTTCCGTTTGGATATTTAATCGACCAATGGCGATGGAGTGTATTCAGTGGCGAGACGCCAGCATCTCAATATAATGAAAAATGGTGGCAATTGCGGTAAGATATGATATATGATAACAATGATTTTTGTTTTGGGATAATTCGTTTTGTAATACACATTAGACGTACTTTATCGACCACTCTAGAAACGTTTGTCTTTAAGCGTATCGAACATCGATAGAATGAGGCCAGTACAATTGTAAAAGAAAAAAATATATATTTCATAATTCAATGCATACGTTCTTACGTTAGAATAATCCCAGACCTAATATGTTTCCATCGCCTTCAAAAGTGTGTCTTCCTACCGAGGAAACTGATTGTAAAACATAAACTGTGACGGTGTGGTAAAACAAGATTAGCAATAGCTAAAATAATAGCCTCCAACGTACATTAAGTAGTCATGATGACACAATCGCAATGTTGATGTGTGTGAAAGCAGTGTGTAAATATTAGGTTAATATGTTAATATCATTCCGTTCAGAATATAGCAAAACCGTTCCTCACAATTTTGTTTGGTACCTGTGTAATGTCTGTCACAAAAACAGTTCTTATTTAAACAGATATAGTTTTAAGGGTTCTCTTGTTCCAATTTGTTCTGATTTGATAGATGTAAATACCAAGGAGTATCCCCACCCCTCCAGAGAACGGAGCATGATTTCGACCCGGGCGCGAAATACCATATTCCAGCTAACACACCTTACATCAGGTGAGATGCGTTTTGGACCGTTCTGTGTTTGTTTCGTACGTTGCTCTTTATCCGCCGTTGTTGAGTACAATCCATACAATATAAGTACACTCTCTTTGCAGTTTGTCAGAACTGTGCTGTTGTTTGTTAATGTCTTGTTATTCCAGCCTAGAGAAAGTTCTATCCTTCCCACTAATTGTGCCTTTCACATTTACTATATTTATTGTAACTTGTTTGTTTAGTAATATGTAATGGTTATCGTCTGGTTTTTTGGATTGGCTCCCTTAAAATATTAAAAATACGGCTAAATCAAAAAGTGATTCAGATTCAACCAATGTATAAAATGTGCATATACATAGAAACACGTTTAAAGACACCTACCCACTCTTACTCAACAAGTCAAGTACCTATGCCTTTTTCAGTAACATATTGTATATCTTATTAAACAAGTAGAGTGCCTATATGCCTTTCTCAGTAACATCTCAGTATATCTTACTAAACAAGTCGAGTGCCTATGCCTTTCTCAATAACATAGTGTATGTCTTACCAGAGGTCTATCAATAAGGAGTATGAAACCAGTCATTACGCAGTCTCAACGGCAGTGTGACTTTCAGTTAATTTTAATAGTGCCATATGACTCATTGCGCAAGAAATGGGGGATTTCGTTCGTTTCGAGCAGTTTGAATATCAGAATCCATTGGCGCCTTATGAGTAAAAGCAGAAGTTTATCAAGCAGAAGTATGAAACCAGCCATTACCCTGTCTCAACGGCATTGTGACCAGACCAGTGCTGAATGATGAGAAAGCGCCCCCCTACCGAGACATGGAGAAACCTCGAAGGACATGAATTGGATGTTAAATCACGAGTAAATCATGGTAAAGCTATTTCTACCGCTTTCCAAAGGTAATATTTTACCCTTAAGGCGTCATTGGATTCTGACATACAAACTGCGCGAAACGAACGAAATCCCCCATTTCTTGCATATGGCACTATGAGAGTCCACTGAAAGTCACAATGCCGTCGAGACTGAGTAATGGCTGGTTTCACACTTCTGCTTGATATACTTCTGGTTTTGCTCAACATGTCATTGTCTATACCTTTCCAGTAACATATTGTATAGCGCACTCAACCAGTCAAGTGTCTATGCCTTTCCAGTAACATATTCTATAGCTTACGCAGCAAGTCAATTACCTATGCCCATTACATCATCCACTGTAATGTTATGGTAATGGTTGTAGCTATTTTAACTCATTTCATCATACATATCAGCGATAAATTCGTAAAACAGAGCATTTTTCTGTTCCAAATTGTCTGCGAGAGTTCAACACCAGAGTAGGGGAGAACAACATGAAAAGACGCGAACAAAGAAGTTATCATTTTTATTATTCTCATCTATCAGCAATTACTTGTTTTATCAAGTATTTTGATGACCAAATAGGACTCCTGAGTTTACGGATTCGTTTATCGAGCATCACTCAATTTGTGTACTAAATGGAGTGATATGCATCAACTTGTTCTTCATTGTAGGTATTTTGTGAGCACAATAGTACAGTTCCAGTTCCACAAAGCTCTTTGTAACGCGGCGAATCACACAGGAAATCTGTTTGAGTGTGATATCTACCAGTCAGAGGAAGCCGGGGATCTACTCGGGTACGTTCTAGTTTCCCGTGTGTTAAGTCTAACAAAGTTTGTCTCAGGTCGCTATACGACCAAACCTTAGCGCCTCAATATTTAGGCAATAAGTATTCTGGCACTATCATATCGGAAGGAAATTGTGTAGGACATTGTCAGCCATAGGAAGCTTTAAAAAATCTCAGTCTTGTTGTTCAACAAAACACTCTTCGCACGGTAATTCTGCGAACATTATCAGTTTAAAAAGCAAGTGTTAGGAGCAGTTCTTTGATTGGCTAATCTAGATCAACCAATCGGCGCCGTTTATCAAAGGATTTTGTCAGGTGTAGATCTGCAACAAGACAATAAAATAACTCCTGCATCGTATACATCCATTCAAGTTAAATGAAGCCTGGTGATCGTTACATAATCGGTTGTATTCCATGAGTTCCATAAGGAAATTAGCGTCATTCGAGCAAGTATACGATATAATGTATGCACTATATCTGGAGTGTTCCCTATTGACAAGAAGTTGGTCGATCGTCTTAAATCTTAGCGCTTATTTAAAAGAATGTGCAATTTCGTTGATGTTGACCGCGAAAATCTTGTTTGGATCGGACATTTTGACTGTCAACTCCATCTTGAACTGAATTTAAACCAAAACACCGGTGTTTCCTCACATCTCCCCACTGCAGTAATGTAATCCAGTGCTGTCATGCGGTTGTGTATTGCGGTTAACTGATGCTTATTTGGTCACATATATACTTATTACCTGATGAAGTCAGTGGAAGAGTGGCACTCTAGTCTTACCATGGTAGTGTCATCACTGAGCTCAGACGTGATAGTTGCATCTTCGCGAGCCAATGTTAAGACATGGGGGTATTAACCTTCGCACATTATAACCTTTATCGTCCTATCGGAGTCGACGGAGTCCACATAATCGAATCCCGTTTGTGCTTTTTCCCAAATCCACCGGCCAATGGAATCAGCCGATTAAACGATAGTAGGAATCTACGATAGAAGCAAAAACAATGACAGTGAGCAGTGCTCGAAACAATCTTATCATCAAGAGCAGGATTTATGTTCACTTTTTAAATAATATCCAAATCCAATCGTTGACCTATTTCCTGCAGTCTCATTTTGTAACGATCAGTATCATTTAGCTTTTGAACGTAGACGGGCTGTACGCAAGGCATGGATGTAAGGAGGCGACGGTGTTAATCAAATGTTGGAGTCTGAAGAGGTTTAGAAAGAACTATCAAAACAAACACACGTGACTGTTGTGCGATAAAGCCTCGCTGAGAGACTGGACTTCCCACGATTTTGGGTGTATGCTGCCAATAGAAATCCAGGACATGAAGTCAGAATTCAACTTAGCAGTGTAATGTCGCTTGGTCTCTCTATCGACGTCTATATATAGAGATATCTTGTGTTCTGTCTATACGATAGTTCTTGCATAGAAATAGAGCATTTTGTTCTCCGGCAGCCTATTTACTGCCCTATGCACACGTATCGAACTTCATATGGCTTAGAAATATGCAAATTTAATTCAGAACTTCGATCATTATTTTCATCAAAGAACTTCAAACTACTATTATATTTTCAATAGTATACGATATATATGTGCTTCCAGATTCCAAGCTTAAGGTTTTGCACTGGTTTAATCCTGACTTTATAATGATTATTTTAGAAAAAGGAAAACAAATTTTACAATTTATGAAACCACGCTTAAAATTAGCATTTAGTCCACTGCTCGCCAATATATATGTATTTGGTAATAGGTCCTGAACAGTGTTATGTATTGTATTAAGATAAGGGAGATGACTCTGAAGATACACCATCAGTGAAGCATTTGATGAGCTCGTTATCTTAACATTTAAACTTTTCCCGATTAAGTTTTCTTGTAGCAATCTTGAGAGATACATTAGAGACCTCATTATTGCAAATTACAGCACTGAAAGTAATTTCAAGTGTAATGGACAAAATGCCCCCAACGAACATTTGGACGATCGGGCCCCACAATCCGAATAGCCTTGGAATCATTTACCTTAAAATCAGTACAATGTTAAAGAACAACAAAATGCATGTTTCAGAACTTTGATAGAAGATCAACCAATTTGTGGATTTCATTTCAAATGCCAATACAACCCTTTCAAATTATTCTGACGTGCGTAAGCAACTAAGTCATTTTGTAATTGACATGTTTTGATAAAGTTAACCGCCATGCAGAGCCGGAGGCCATGGAAGGCATGTCGGCTTACTCGCCCTCTTTCGATGTGCCTCCCACAGGATCGAAATCCGCTGGCCAGGGAGTATCACGATGTGGCTCTGTCAGTCAACTTTTTCTTTTTGATTTTCTACCGTATTTTTTTAATGGAAAATAAAAAGTGGACAATCTGTCCTGATATTAGTGAAATACCCTTGAGGGTAAATTTAACACCCCGCCCCCATCCCACTCCCAATCAAAGAAACCAACCTACTCAGCTAAAATTGGAATACAAACCAATAACTCTGATACTCATTAAACTGATAACAACGTAAATGTTTTCTATAGGTTCCTAACATTAATACACACCACCATTAGCCTCATTCTCGCGTACACCACTTCACACTTCATGCTACACATTGCTATGAACTCAGCTGACTTTTGAAATACACCATCACAACGTCTCATACTTTTATTGAGAGCATGTTTAATTCCATTTGTTTAACCGTCACATTCATGTACTTAAAGCGGTGCTGATGGACATTGTATTTATTTCAGTGATGTTTTGAGGATGGGATCGTCCAAGCCCTGGCAGGACGCCATGGAGGTGATGACGGGACAGAGCAAAATGGACGCGGGTCCGCTATTAGAATATTTCCAATCGCTGGTTTTGTTCTTGAAGGCAGAGAACCTGGAGGCGGGTGACACAGTCGGCTGGACAGAAGCATGTCCAGGTCAAAGCAAGGCCAACCATTTGATGTCTTCAAATGGTCTGATTTACCTATTGCTGTTGTCTTTCGCCTGGATCAAGTATTACTGCACCAGATCGTCCGCTGTTTAGGAGCTCTCATTGAGACTGTGATAAAACCAAAAAGAGAAAAACGCTATATTTTGCCCAAATGAAAATAAATGTCCAGCGCTTTAAAAGATTGAAATGGAATTTTGATTTGACCTATACTCATAGATTGAGTTGATTTGGTCTGGCATGAAAGACTCCCGCAAAATAATAATTCTGACTGTGATAACATCTGATCAATGCTCATCGACAGGGTAAAAAACACTGTGAAACATCAGAGTTTGGCCTAGGTTTTGTTTGCTTTCCTGTGATGTCCATTCTATATTGTTAGCGTCACTGCATGCTTATGTACACGGTTAGTCCACTTAGAACTCAGAGAAGTTTGGTAAAGGATCATTTAGAAAACTGTGGACATTATTTTTACACATATTCATAGTGAAATGAAGAAGAAATTAAAGTCAATCAAATACATGTTTGCTACATTTTATTGATAATGCACTAATACGTTTCTCCATCCGTGTTTCCCACAAACCGTGTATTTTCTCTTTGATACAAATGTATTTCAAACTTTCAACCATTTAGTGGTCTACAAATCAATGACACTTTGTATCACCCATCTTGGATGAGAACTATGTTACATTGATACATTGTTTGTAATGCGAATGTTTACTCGAATATTGATTTTATTTTTAGATAATCATCTATCAAATATATATAAGTTAGTATGGTATGTAGTCTATAAGTATTGATTTGTCAATCTGACAGGTGCCTGTCGTTAATCAAATTGAGCTCCTTCCATTGCTTCCACCACACCGATTTTGAAGGAAACCATTGTATCCACCATCCAGACATTGGTCGCCTAAACGGACATACGAAGGATCAGTAGTGTGTCCGAGTGTCGATCCAGCAAACTGACTTCAACACCACATAGCGAATTAACCAAGCACTAAGGGACATAACTCTTTAAAGTATACCCGAGGTAATAACATGGAAGTCCATTAAAACAAGATACTAATACATACAGGAGACGATTTATCCCTGAACGTACAACAATACAAGTATTATCAGTCAATCAATATAATACAACTGTTTGTTTCCAATACTTGATATCTACCAGAAAGGCATATGATTCAACCAATATAAAAATAATGACAATATCAAAAGATCTCAATAAAAGTGGAGTTAAGTGTCTACCACGTAGAAACAGCATTTAGTATAACATTTTAACATTTGACAGAAAGTGTACACACCAGAGAGGAGAGAATGATAGATGAATTAGTGTCCGGTAATAGCTTTAACGAGTGATAAAGAAAATATCGAGGTAGAATTAAACCCCTTTTAAAATGTATGTTTTCACATGAATGTAGAGGAGAGAGGAGCACCTATGATAGAGTGCAGGGTTATTTAGGTAGTAAAGCAATATATATCTGTTAAAACCTGCCGTGTCAATACAATATGATAAATGAGACAACCAAATACTTTTCTGATCAGTGTACAACAGTAAGTCAAATTTGTTCCTAGAGATGCGGTGGGGGAAAGGCAGAAAAAGAGATAACATTATATATAAAAAATATTTGTACAGATTACAACGGTGCCTCTCGGGACGTTTGTATTTGTAATCAGCGCTATGGGGTGACGACAGCGGCTTGGTGAAGGCACACGCGGTATATACACACAACCCAACATTACTCAATCTAAAGAGACACATAATCATACGGTGTATGTGGCTGAAACCTCTGTCTAAATACTTCTACCAGAAATCGGATACAACGGGTTTAGAGGATCGTTGGGGTATAGTTAGAGAGAGGCCATGTCGTACAAAGTGATCATGTTCTCTCTCTCTCTCTCTCGTCAGTAGAACATTTCTGATCACAGTCTTAAAGCCCAATGAGTCCATTGCCATCACAGTACAACGCGGACACGTCTACTTGAAGCCACTTCCAAACGTGTTATCTAGGAACGTGTGATCCAGAGAAGTGTTGATCTTTACGTTTGGTCAGATCGACTGGAGTCCCACAAAATGAACATAAGCTCATAACTGTATTATTCCATTCACTATGGAGCAAGTGGCGATCTTCAACATGAGTGGCCTATACAGAAAGATTAACATGCATAGGGGTGTAGTTCCAAAACTATCAAATTGAGCTGAAAAGGTGAAATATGGTATATACAAAATATATATAGAAAGGCGATTCTACCATCACTTGTTGGTGTTTGGTGTTTCCGTGTCAAATCTACACATTGGCTCAGTCCTAATCACATGGGATTTTTCCACAGTTTGTGTAACACGAAAGTCATTGGAGAGATGATATTTTTACATTTTGTCCACAGACGGATTTATCTATAAAGATAATGCTATTTAACTGATTTAATAATAGAACACACATTCACGGACTAAATGAATTAATGAGCAACTTGTTTTCCAGCATGCCGTGGTGTGTGTTTTCTCAGAGATATGACCCTGGCGATATTACAACTTTAATCACAAAGCTTGCACCAGGGGTGTTCTGATCAACCATCAAATTATGTGGCAGACAAGAAGCCTTGGCCGTCATTCACATATCTGTTTGAGTTGTGAGATTCTCCCAAAATAAACTTCCTTGTTATGGAAGATCGTCAATTCCAGAAGAGTATCGTAGTAGCTATCAACATTTACACAGTCAGTTTCTTTCCTCCTTAATATCTTTGATGTCCCATTCTCTGCTTCGTAATACAAATCATGGGTTAACAAATATACGGGACTGGTAGACGATGAGGTACGTGACAGCACGATGCTCTGCCTCGAGATTTCTGAAAGCTGAATAAGGGTCGCCGTCAACGTCCTGAGCTCTCATGATGGTAGGGGCGAATACAATGGCTAGGTTTTCGGGTGACATTTTATTCTTCTCCCTATTATCAACAACCCTGGGGAAACAAAATATGACAGAGATTGTTTTAACAGAAACGACCAAATACAATAGCATCATTTCTATTCCTGAGAACGAATTATTAGAGCTTCTAAGATAGCATAAACAAGCAAGGTTAAATTTAAAGAATTCAAACAGTATACTACCTGTATGTAGTATGTGGTTAGGGATTGACAGAAATCGAATATACATAAAGGATGACTTTGGTTACACGTGCAGCAACACCTGTCTGCTAGTAGTAACATAGAGTAGAAAGGTTCAATTTAAAAACTAACTGATTGTCAAAAAACGTTAAGTTAACAATGAGAACAAAAACTGAACAAAATAGTAAAGGAATAAAGAAAGTTGTAGTTTCAAATGAATACATTTACCTGTCCAGATGAGCAGTGAGGTATTTTAAAGTTTGATAATGAGCCGCGGGCAGCTCTTTGATGGCTTCCCTTATTAATAGTATTCTCTTTGAGGCTGGTAGTGTCTTTGGGGCTGTGAAAAAAGAAATTAAAATGTCATATAATGCAAAAGGTGTTTGTAAGTGGTGTGAACCGTCGTGCTAAAGAGTATTTTACTTATTTGACGAGGGATTGTCCACTTCACTCTCTACCGTTCAAATACGGTGCAAAACCGGAATTAAACCTCGTAAAACCACCACTGTGGTTGCCGGAGCTAGATCCCGTTTCTTCCTTATGCATCAGAGGGCTGAGATTTATGAGCCGTGGACCACAGGAGGGTCAGTAGTTCGACTTACTAGCCACTTAACCACACCAAGGATCTATAATCGCAAATGGAAGGATAAACTATGATGCAAACATCTCTAACATATCGCGACAATTAACATGTATAAGGCAGATTTATCTATGATACCACCATAAGCAAATTATACATGGAACGATTTTGTGACTTTTAAATCAAAGCGAATATTAAAACCAATTCCTTTTTTTAAGGCAAAAGGTCTCGCTATTGAAGTGTATATACGTATGTTTTAAATATTATTGTGTGCATATAATGGTCTTAGTTTCTTTGCAAGAATAAGTTTTTTTATCATTGCCACATAATGCGATAAGTGGTTCTTTCAATCTAACACATGAAACGGATTTATCGTGCACAAGCCAAAGACTTTATCATATCTAGGTTACATGCAATAAGTTTGGCACTCCCCATGCTAAACCCACTGTGCTGGGAGCACAACTGTGAGTCTGTAACTGTTGCTCCGACATAACTTAGCATTTATCCCAGTATGTTAGCCATAACGCCTGCTCGACGAATCGTTTCTTAAAATTACTGTTATGGCATTCACGTTGATTCCAAGACTTGCTCAAGACATTTTTGCAATAGACATGTACGGTATGTTAAGTTACATGGAGGAGGATGAAACAAAGACATGTACGGTATGTTAAGTTCCATGGAGGAGGATGAAACAAAGACATGTACGGTATGTTAAGTTACATGGAGGAGGATGAAACAAAGACAAAACAGCACGATCACGGGATAAAAAAAACAAAAACATTTCTAACGGATATGCTTTATGGTGCCCCATAGCTCCGAGAGAACCAGAGCGAACGGAAGCTCCCATCCAACCGCCTGCGGGAAAACAAGAAGACATAAATAGAATGCTTGTCAACTACTTTATGCCGTGGAGAAAAACTCACTTGTTGATGAGAGCAATTTGGGATAGACATGGAAAGTGATCAGAGGTATTGGTAACATTCGGAAGAAGAGTTTAAGAACACTGGCCACTGTGTGAATCTGGTCCCCTGAGCCCTTCAGCTTAGGAACATCACCCGATTTACGATCTGCAAAAACATTTACAACCAGTCAGGCAACATGTGAGGTACTAAATTGTCCAAAATATACATCAAATTCATGAGTGAGCGGCAGGTCAAACGGCAATGCTGAGATTGACTTATCTACTTTAAAACGATAGCAGAGGAGAATTTAAGTGCACTAAATGTATAATTCTCTTGAGCTTTCCTAATGAGATGATACAGGAAACATATATGACAGTGCTAGCAATAATCTTGTAAATAACAAATGAAATACAGTAGCCTGCTATATATATCGCAAAGAAGTGAGCATTAAAAGGTGTATAGGAATTGCCATCATCAACATAATTTGTTAACACAACAATTGTCTACATTTACAATTGTAACGGAATATATTGCAAATTGTCTGTTTGTATAAATAGTGCTTCATAACACGAGTTGAAGGACATTTTAAAACATGACCATAAATATATGTGATTAGAATACATTTGAGGTATGAACTCCTTGATCATATTGACTGCTTAGCTAAGTGACAAACCTTTATCGTGAGCTTTCCTTATGGCGTCCACATCTGTGCTTTCACCTGCAACTCGGTAAATACCCTCTTCATTCAGACCTAAAAATCATACAATTTCTCTTATAATTGTCCAGTCTTTCTCAAGTGCTATGTTATAACATTGACCCCATAGTTTAGAGTGCTAATTTTTGTAAATGACAACATATGGACAAGACGAACAGTAAACTTGGTTTGTACGATGATAATTAGTAAACATAAACAAGTCCCGGTTAGAGCAATGTCTCCCCCCCTGAGGTATGCATCAGTACAAACTGTAAACCCAACATTGGTAAATGCACAGATAATGCAAACAAGTTTGAAATGAAAGCCATATAACGGATATGTATCGCAATCACGTGATACACAAGTGTAAGAGGAAGAAATACGCGAGGATAGCAAAGTTTGAATACATTTATTGGCCTAAAGTCTTTCTGGATTGTTTGGGCATTAAAGTAGTGGTGTCCCTATAATAAACAGTTATACATTCAAACTGTACCTTAGTGAAAAAATGAATCGGAAATTTTTATTACAAATAGATAAATTTGAGCCTACAATATATTATTGTGTAGGTATTTTATAGAGACGAGGTTTGACAGATGAATGGAGTCATCACACCAGACTACCTGCAATGTCTTTCTTCTCGCAATATGTTGATGTGTAGTTCCAGTGATGAATGAAATAACCTGAATTTCTGCCTACCATAGACTGAATTCACATCCAACTTGTAAACGACTATGTCAGACACTTCCGACTTTGGCAGATTCGATATGGAACTTATTTATTCCTTTATACATCATAGACACTTCAAACGTATCGCATTTTAAAGAATATTATGCGGGCATCAATAGCTTGTCTTGTTTTGTATAAAGTTTGCCCTAAATTAATTTGGCTGTTTTCCAATAGATGTATTGTTTAAATACAATAGAGGAGTGATTTTCTAAATCGTGGACGACAGTGGATGCTGTAAAGTAAACTGAAACATTGTTTAATAGGTTCCTGTTTTACAAGTGACATGGAACGAACAATTTGACTATGAACCACCATTCCTAGCATTATGGAAACTCATACCGCCAGCCCAACAAACACGGTGACTAGCTACATGTCCACCATGGTGAGATTCATAACAATAATGGAACCTGGCTGCATGGAACTGGCGGAGTTGTTAATAATGAATACCAGTAACTGGCACCACTTAAGGTAATAGGTAAAGTAAATTACAGCAACGTTTTCTGTGATCTCACCTTTGCCGTCTATTTCCTCTATACATTTCTGAACTATAGTGGGTACCGTGTTTTTCTGAGCTTTACAAACCGTCGTCAAATCTGCACCAAATACTTTTTTCACATATTTCATGCTGGGTAGGCAGTTGTTGGGTACTATAAAGGCACATTTTGTATGAGCTTTGAATCCACAATCTGAATAATGAAGAAAAGATTTTTTAAAAATATTTTAATATCGTTATTGTTAGAAAAAAGCTAGATGCAAAATTAGTCTATGTGTTTTCTGTACTTCCTTTTGATCTCTGTCTAACAACAGAAAGGCATTATTTAAGCCTGGCAACTGGAAAGGGTATGATACCTAGCTTGTAAAAAATATAAGCTTTGCCTCGGGAAGATGTTGGCTCATAAGCCGGGTTACTTTTTCTAGCTAAGGGTTTTATTTCAAGTTACTCTTCATCGCAACGTTGTTAAGAAGAGCAGCGACAGAGGCACACAGCGATTAGCCTGAGAAGATGAGGCCACAGAATGCTAGACAAAGTCAAGCCTTGTACCAAGTACCTGCTGGATTACTTCTTGAGCTATTGGGCCCGCGGGTCATCGGTTACACATAACATGGAGTCGAGCTATTGGGCCCGCGGGTCATCGGTTACACATAACATGGAGTTGAGCTATTGGGCCCGCGGGTCATCGGTTACACATAACATGGAGTCGAGCTATTGGGCCCGCGGCTCATCGGTTACACATAACATGGAGTCGAGCTATTGGGCCCGCGGGTCATCGGTTCCACATAACATCGAGTCGAGCTATTGGGCCCGCGGGTCATCGGTTACACATAACAAGGAGTCGAGCTATTGGGCCCGCGGGTCATCGGTTACACATAACATGGAGTCGACAACCGGTTGTCATATAAATGAAATACCACTGATTAGGTTAGTAATATATAATAGTCCAGGACTTTCGGTTTATATTTTTCCATTAAAAAGGTCAAACTTTTAGTGATTACTTAAGGATATTTTGGCATAAAATCTCCATAATAGCTCCGTAGCTATATTTCACGGTAGCTTTTCGCTGCCATGTAGATGAAATACCCAAGAACAATTAACTCATCAATCAGTCAGCCAATCAAAAGAAATTATTTATGAAGGAACCATTCCAGATCACCAGGATCGGAATAAAACCTTCGCAATAGAAAAAGATCAACATGCTCTGGGAATAACTCAATATAGACTTGATCTTGAACTGCGCATGACTAAAACAAATAGAATGTAGATTACCTTGGCATTTGACCCCTTGCTGGACAATCCCCCATAGGAAATTAGCACAGAAGTCACACCAGTGCAAACCCTTGAAAGTATTCACCTGAAACATACCACACAATACAGTTTATAAACTACCGGTACCATAACATCTTTACTTTATTTGTGAAATACTAGACTCTTACCCAAGGATTGAAATTCGGTACAAAAATAAGCTTAATCGGTAGCTGAAATTAATGATTGGATGTCAATTGCACAGATGAGGCGTTTGAGCACGCTTAGCGTTGTCGTCATTGCATGTTTCATTTTCTTTCTTGAAGTTAAGATATTATAAAAATTGATTGTAGCAAAGTGGTGCTAAATCCCTGCCACCATGACTGAAATAGAGGAGCTACCTTAAATCGGTGGGGTTTTTCATAACCCTCTGAGGTACAGTCATCCATCCAAGTGCTGTCTGTGGCATCCTAAAACAATGGCACACACAGATATATAAGTATCTATCTAGTTATTCACATGGGCTCTTTGCAAGCCGAAGGCAGTGCGACCCCACCTTACACAGTCTTCTTGATACACCATAACATCATTAAATTTGGTAAAAATGCCAGTTACTTAAGTATACATGAACTTAATTAATTGCCAGTTATTTAAGAGAACAACTTTGCTCAACTTATGAAAATTATTATCATGACGGAAAAAACACGTACTGAATATTAAAGTACTCAATTACTTTAAAATAAGAACTAAGATAAAAGCATTACCTTAAATGAGTATATACAAACTAGCACATTATCTCGCATCACTGTATAAAGCTAGCAAATTACTTTACACAACTGTTTACCAACTAGCAAAAGACCTTACACAACTGTATACAAAGTAGAACAATACCTTACACAACTGTATACAACTAGCACAGGACAGTACACAACTGTATACAAACCAACACATGACCGTACATGACTGTATACAAACTAACACATGATCGTACACGACTGTATACAATCTAGAACAATACATTAAACGATTGTATACAAACTAGCAAATAACCTTACAAGACTGTACACAAACTAGCACAAGACCTTACACGACTGTATACCAACTAGAACAATACCTTACACAATTGTAGGCAAACTAGCACATGACCTTACACGACTGTACACAAACTAGCACATGACCTTACACG
>JAVFBX010028418.1:0-17958 GCA_034783855.1 Mopalia kennerleyi | reverse complement strand
ATCTACTGCTCAGATCAGATTTATATTTAAAATATAGCTTATGGTGGGCGTCAAGATCCATTCATGGATCTCTTGTTATGAATATAATGGAAAATGCGGGAACATATTTTTGTGTCGCTGTCAATTTTGTGTGATATTCAAAACAAATTAGTCGCGAAACACAATTATGCCGATTTTGTCTTTAACTAAATTTGTTCGACATTATGCCCAAACATATAGTCCATAGACGTTTCGTTTTAAACAGCCTTTCTATTAATGTAATTATCTCACTTTGATGCTCAGTTCAAACTGACAAATGGAGACAATCGAATGAATATTTTTTTCTAAAATTCCCGGTGGGTAATTTTTGTCAGTTCGGCCTGAAACAGATGGATGGAGAAAAAACTTTTTTGCAACGACTTCACATGCCTGTTTTACTACAACATGACATGTTAAATGGATCGTCAACAGTTTACTACCAACTGATTTGAAATAAAGACGGATGAAGCTGTCTTAGAACAAGTTCATCCCGACGGCGGTTAGAACGCGAAAAGCCGCATGTTAATGGTTAAGACGTCACGTGCCACCAAGAAAGAATAACTTGATTAGCAAAGAATGTAGGCTTGACATAATCGTGTCTAGAATCATTTGGAATTAGATCTGTGATAGTGTACTAGCACTAATACTCAATTCTCATTTATAATTATACTTCAAATATTATATCTAACATAAACATCTAGACCCGTACAACACATGACCCTGATTAACCCTATTGTTATCGTTATAATTGGGTAAAGTCTGCTCGCACATTAACACAATACTAGACATGGGAAACTGTTATCGGAAACCTGTATGATATCTTAGGCACGGTTGATCGCAAAGATTGTTGTGATTGTTTGTACTAACTTATTATACCGGATTATTTAACACATTCCCTTAACGAGAAGTACGATAATGTAAGCCATTGAGGAAAAGCTTTCTGTGGTAAGTTGTACAAATATATATATCGTGTTTACTGGTGCTTCGATACAACACACTATTTAGTCGAGTGAGGGGACGGCAGGATTTGTAACAGAAATAATGCAAATTTAAATTGTAAAATAATGTAATTTAACAGAAGCATATATCCGTACTCTTTTTGTTTGACTATATCACTTATACGAGTACATTGTTTCTTCTAGCTATGCTACATGAAGCTTCCTAATCGTTAGAAAATAGCCGAATGCTACCAAGGTTTGGCACTTTATCTTTCAATATATAAAAATGGCATGGCCATACGCGGGCTGAAACCCTCTCGTTTTCTTCCTTGAACACTTTTGGGTTAGACGGACACATAAAATGACCACTCGACGTCCATTTTCATGCCTAAATCAACCAATTTTCAGCAGTACCACACTCGCTTAAAAATGTATTCCGCGGTAATTCGGTCATACGGATTCAACGTTATTTAGTATTCAGAGGCAGACCGTATTTCTAGAGTTTGGTACAGCTGCACCTCGTATCTCTATATACTATATAGTCTATATAATATACGAATTCGTATATACGTTTTTTCTGGTCTCCGGTTGGTCTAATTTTAGCACGGTGTCATATGGTACTGTGATACTTGAGGTCAGATACATTGTGCCGTAGACCTTAACCAATCGCCGAAGGATCTTCCGCAAAATGGTATAAACCTGTACAAATCACCAAAGCTATGTTGTTGTCTGCTTTCAGATTCATCAACAAAGTCCAAGATGACGTCATCTCTGTCAGACTGGTGCCTTTGAGTCTGTTCTCGCTCGTTTATTGTTTATGTAAATCCGGATAAACGTCGTGCAATAAAATAGTTACGGCCTTTCATTCGATTTCTACGCATTTGTACAGATCCCCAGAAGTCATAAAGACCACGGTCTCTTGAATCGCTTAATTTAACTACAGGGGGTCTGTAAAACTCCGTATAGACCTATTGAATCGGTCACAACTGTATAGCCTTGATGACAGTACACCCTGTCTGCACCCGCATTGGTATTATTGTTCACGATTGACGTCACTTATATGCTGGTTGACTATCACTGATTCATTGGAGTACACAACGAATATCCAAAAACTGTTATTTCGGCCAATGAGCATATATGTTGCTAGAATGCGGTCTCCAGTCCATAGATTTCCGCTTAGCAACAGAGAAATCCGTAATTAGCACTTCAGTTCTCAATCGAATGGAAGCGAAAAGATGTAAAAAAAAATTAAGGCAATAATGAATTGCTCTTATTTGATTCTTTTTTAACAATTCAGTGTAGATTTTAACCCTATTTACAGAACTATTTGTTCCTGTTTAAAATCGATGATCATGATTAAAGGTATTTGCATAACAAAAAAAGTAAAAAACGTTCAACTTTAAAAAATGTACTTTTGTTGACGAAGGTATAAGTGTTATCAATGTATAAAATATCTATATATACAAGCCAGCTTACAATGCTACTGATTTATTATAAAAAAGTATATTACAGATTTAATTTTGTCACTATATGCCCTGGGTATTACATTAAATATCACAAACCCTGTTTCTGTTGCCTTGGTGCTCTCATGGCTAAAAGGAAGGTGGTCTATTTGTGAAGTCTTTCTTTTTCTTTGTGATAACCTTAAGTACGGAATTAAACCCGATTCAAACAAATATAAAGAAATCGTCTTGTATTTGATGCTTGTCGATAGATTTCTGTAAAAGTGTCCATTTGACATTGCAGACAAATCGGATTTCATGAAGCTCGCATGTCAGTTTATAATAATTTATCTATACAACACCTTAACAAAAACATTCTGATGTAGCAATGAAGAAAATATTATTAGTAATACATGTTTGACAAATCATCAAAATTAACTAAATTTTGGTTAACAGGAAACTGTGGACAGTGCATCTGTGAAGTTGTTACATTCCATCCGTAAAGCAATTGTGTAAACGTTAATGTTATATCGGAGATTTCCGAATGTCTAGTTACACGGTTGTCTCAATTTCTGTATATAATGTATTTTCTTCATAAATTAAGTCATTCGGATTATTGTTTGTATTTCCAAGATAAACAGTGCAGTGCACTAGTACTTAACACGAAATTCCCGGTTACAACTCTACCTTAACTGTTGTAGTTGTGAGATAGACATCTACACCCGTACAATGCATAACCCCCATTAACCTTATAGTTACCGTTATGATTGGGTAAAGTATGGGTTCGCCAAATCATACAAACTTAACATAGACAAGTGCTATTGGAAACCTGAGCGATCTCTGTAATATAATGATCCGTCGACAATGGTTGTTGTTCATACAATCTTATATTACTAACTTATTCCACACCTTAAGTCAACAATGAATATTTCGCTTATCATAATGAAATGAAGTTTTTAAATTTATTAAAGTATTACAACAGTAACTTTGAAATAAATAAAATATAAAACATGTAAAAGGACTTTTGTGATCCCTGCTTAATCTTTCGATGACTCTAATTATATTGGACCGAGCTTTGGTGGCGCGCTTGTCCGCCTATTTATCATACTTCGATGTTTTTCTCACGCGTTTGAGTCCACAGATATATGAGTGAGTATATGTGGCTCCAACGATCGCAGGTTGTTTTTCAAAGAGGTTTCCTGTGGGTTAATTTTCACCGTTTTCATGGAACTCCTGGGCAGAAGTGGATATTCCGTTTTCATAATTATAATTAAATAGGCTCATACCTTTCTTGCCACTAATGTTACCAAATTGCATTGTCTTTACGCCAACGGCCACTGAGCTTCATTTTTATATATAATGCTGTTGTTTAAATATAGCGAATTGCTTAATTTTTGTACTTCTTTGGTTGTTCTTCTCTTTTTTTTTTCTTCATGATTATTACCATCATTATTACATGACCCACGCTGCTTATAAGACGAAAAATTTCTGTTTAGACATGAGAACAATATATAACTCGTTTTACTGAAAAAAATAATACCGTTCGACTCCGTGCCACATTAAACTGGATTGTAATTTAAACCGCAAAAGGGACAGTAGTTGTTGAGATATGTAGGCATATAACTTTCCAAGCGCATGGACTAAGGTGCCGACGGAAGGAAATACGGTAATTGATGAAGTTATAACGCCGTACAATTACTACAATAATTAAGTCCAGTTGTATGAAATCAGAAGTATGACTCTTCTTGTACCAAATACATGAACAATAATGTATGTTTTCTATGTATGGAGAATACATGGGGACACTGGGGATCGAAACCCAAGATACATGTATTAATATATAGAGATTATTATTGTGTAAATTATGTATTCAAGTTAGCTTATTGTCCACATGTTTAGGTTTTTTAAAATAAATACAAATTGCATAAAGTAATAGTTAGAATGACAGTGGTTCCGCACTTTACATCAAGATATATACTGGATTTCCTTTCTGTTTGACATTAACCAAACTGAAGTGGATACGATTTGCTTATGTGGTCAGAAATACTGCACATTGTCCTTGATTGATGGGTTATCTTGAACTGTGTGTTGGAAAGATTAAGTATTTCTTTCTTGACCGTGTTCCGAGTATGTTAACACATTTTGTCCCTTGGATCGACACCGACAACTCCACCAGCGCTGGATTTAATGGTCTGGAAAGTGGGCTAGAACCTGTTAGTATAAAGCATTCTATGGACGCATATTGATTTCTGTTCCACACATAGGACATCGGGTGTATTGACAAGTCTGTGCAGGTAGAGAAAGCCCCTGAAAACCTTCTCATTCATTTCCGGTCAGGCATCGGAAGCACTTGTAATATGTATTTGGCGTCAATTATTGACGCTTTATTGCTAAAACAGTTACGAGAACAGACAATCCTCTATACACACCGATCGTTGTGCATAAGGAGTTGATAAAATAACACACAGTCCTGTACAGCAACAATGCGATAGTTGGCCTCGATGGACAACAATAAGCTGTGGTCAAACTGATTGCCGGTTATGCAAAATATATACATCTACTACCATCCAATAGTTCAATAGATACGCCATTGGTAGCCTGTCACTCAATCATTTTTCTCTCTTTCTCTGAAACGATAAACCATCAGGAAAATTTCAAGACAAGTTTATATCAGGGATTCGCATGTTGTTCAACTGTATTCACATCGATATTTGTAGACAAAATACACACTGGAAGTGTGCATTTCGTACGAAATAATCCTCAAGGAATTGGGTGTTTGTGCAGATAATATTGAATTCAAATAAAAATACTAATATTTCGTTCGTCACTATTTGAATCACACAAGCTGTAACGCAACAATTTTATCCAAAAAACTTTCAATATACGGTATGACCAAATTACACCCTGTCCCGTCCCCCTCGCACAATAACCCTTTCCCATTTAGCTATACGGCGAGCGACCTTCTCTCTGTCAGAACTATATCTCGTTTTAAAATAATATGAGTCTATGCACTGATACAGAAATTCTCCTTTGTTTAAATATACTGTTGGGAATGTTACAGCGATGTCCACATGGGGTCTGGTCAAGACATTCTAGTTGCCAGTATTAAAAACCCAGTACTGACGTTATTAAAGACACTGATAGTGTCCTGATCTGCCATCTCGAGAAGCTGATGTTCCACGAGCGCGAAGCGGACAATAATTCACGATTTTCTTTTCTCTAACAAACAGTAACAATTTTGTACTAGGGAACCCTTTCGTGACTTGGTCGACGCTTTCACGTGACCAAAGAGAATATAATTCGACGGGTAGCAAAATACAATTTATGCCTCACGCCTCCCGTGAAGTAGTTCCGACTGCTCAGAACAAGACAATTCAGTATCGATATAAGAAATGATAGTATTCAATGTGCACGTAGAAATACGAGCCGGATCTTTAGTTTACTTCTTTACTTGAACGCCCATAAATATCATTTGAATTTTCGGTAATTTTTTGTTATTGCTATTACCATAAATTTGGCGGAGAAAACCCTCTTGAACCTGCAAAACAGCAAAAAACAAATCATGATATCAGGTTGTCAATATACGCATTCAAGGACAAAATAGAGTAAGTTATATTGATCGTTCCAAGCTATAAGAGCAAGTGGATATACACCCCACTTGAGTACTTGTATCTACCGGGGAGATCGTCCCGTAGCAATAAAGCAGTGAGTGCACGCCAGCTGCAAGTCAGCCTGAACAATGAAATTGTATCAGTCAACACACTGATGGCATGCAACAATAACGACTGGTGAAAAGAAAATCCTACACAGCGCCATTCACATTGGTATTTGAAGCTTTCAAAGCATTTACATAGCTATTGTGCTTATTATTTTTTTAAAATCTGACTTCTTTATGTACTGATGAAATGATTGATCGTATTTTAGTAAGAATTGTATACAAATGCGCAGCTCTGGAAGTGTAAACAAAGGCAAAAAACTAGCGAACATCTGGGACACAAAATGCTTTGAGAGATGTACAATATGATAAATGTGCAAATGGTTATTTTATTATGCCCTGTATTAGAACTAGACCGTGATTTGTCAGCACAACAAAATATGTAGGCGTGATATTATAGAGACGTGGTTCACGGCACATGCATAACTTACCACGGACATGATGGACATGAATATCGTGATGACAAAATGCTGTACTGGTGTAGGTTACGTAGAGCTCTGTTAGCTTAATTTCATCTTAATTGTCATGGCGACCAGTATTGAATGTTCGTTTTGGGTTTAACGTCGTACTTATGGCTCACTCACATGCATGCCTGCAGGTCCAACGAGTGAAGGAATCCACCCTCGACGCCACTGGCAACAAACAAAGACAAGACAGCCCAAATGCAAGACAATCACAGGTACATACATACAAACATACAAACAGATCGGGTTCATGCTGCCCCTTAGCTCAAAATCATCAGAACAACCCTTCGAGCGGCCATTTGTTAAGACATGGTGATGTCAAGGTCATCAAGATAAACTTAAGCTGAGGTCTATTCGTGGAACGATAATATTAATAACGTTCACACATGCCCCAGAGCACATCTGGAGCGGTTATTTCTCAAGACAGACTGCTTTCAAAGTTATTTTCCAGCCCAATCAAAAAATACAATAAATAAATGAATAGCACCTTAAGTTATGTTATCTTTTATTGAAACTAAAATAGCTTTAGGGCTGATATCTGAACTAGAAGCTGTAATGTTGAATTTATATGGTTGCCAGCTGTTTTTTCATCAATAAACATCAGTCTTCTCGAATATTGGCAAGGAATCACAATTCATATTTCTCAACTGTCTGGTGATATCTTTGAGAGGGGTTTACGCTGTGAGTGTAAATCATTTTGCAACCATCAAATGCCATCTACCTTTGCAACGCAGACAAACACTTTGGGATAAACCCGCGCCATCACTATTTTAAAAGGAAGTCACGATGTAGAGGTCTACTTTTAGCCACAGCTACTAAACAACCCAAGTGCTTGAAAACGTGTAAATGTGTTATGTGGGTTAACATAAAATAGAAAGATTTTTTGATTTAAGAATAATTAAATTTGTTAGTAACGGTTTAAAAGAATTAGATTAATCTACAGCTGTATAAAATCATAGAATAGTCCCTGATTTGCCTAATGGTGACCGCGCAGTTTTCGGTAATTTATCGAATATCACAACGTTCAAAATGGTCCTGGTTTATGACCAAATAGTCTGTACGCAAGTCAAATGAGTGGAAGTGTGTTCTAATTTGACACGCGAGGACATTCTTGCTCCATGCATATAGACATTCATGTGTGTTGTGCGACAGTCGATTTACCTGATCAGTAGCCATCTTCCACTCTCCGTAAAACAATTAGGTATCATATACAAAAAATGTTTTGTACCGAACCTATCTTTGAACAATTAAACTCACGTGACTTCTTCACCTTTGACAATGGACAGATGCTCATGTAATTTTGTATTTCAATAGATGTTAGTTGTTAATAAGAGAGGACAAAAACTGAGTGCAGTGTAGGTAGGTCAATTATGAAAGATATGACGCCAATCTTAGTGTTGTGTTAAAGAAAGGGTTTAGGTTAGGTTAGGGTAAGATTTAGTATCAACTTTAACCTATATTTAAGATTTCACGTTTTGTCTTAACGTAGATGGTCAACAAACATATGCCATCCGGTTTAGGAAGAGATGTCTGAACAAATAATCTATTCACGTCCTAATTAAAAAAACCCCGTCAGAAATGAAAACAGAAGTTTTCTACTTTAAAAATAGCATTTTTCTTTATGTATCCTTATGGTTGAAGCCAAAGCAGCGTGGTAGAGATATTTCCATTTAGATGACTTCGTCTTATTTTCCAGATGTGGTGTGGTTGATGTGCTAAAGGATAGACAAAAAAAGAGAACAGTTATCATGTTAACTGTTGTATAAGTATGTACATTCCAGACTTCTATGAGTTTTAGCATTTCCACTTTACACCCGCTTCTTCACTTTCGGTATGCGCCGGATTTTCAAAACGGCATGTCAACTGAAAACTAGCTAAACGTATGTGTAATTCAAAAAGTTATTTTGATATGTATACAACGGATTAAAGTTGCACTTGGGTGACTAAGCTTGTGTATACGCCATGTCGGTCAAAATGCCTTCCAATAGATCCATAAGCAAACGGACACACTGGTGACCGACCGTGTTTTCGAACAGTGACGTCAGTCCCGCCTGTTAAATTAACTAATAAATGACTATGCTTATGCCATTTCAAGTGCAATACAGATGTTAGTCTTTCAAAATTTGAAATAAAAATAATGAGTTTAGGTCTTAAATCAGTGGTGCTTCCATCTAAGTCCGCGCTTCACCTTTACCTGACTAGAACACAATTATACACCACCCATGTCAACAAATATTGATTACGAGAGGCATTTTTCTATCATACACCAGTTTACATCACCACTGGCGATTAGAACCGATATTTGATCTTCCCCAGAAAGTGCCTAGCTGAAAACCTCTTGATCTTACAGTCTTACAAATAGAGTGGAACCATTATGACAAAACGGTCCTTTGATAAGAGAAAAAAGGAACAAATAATTGGTGTGAGGGTTCCATACAGAACCATAAAGGGTTGTATCAACAGCCATCACTGATGAAACGTAAGAGCTACATTAGAGCCATACTATTCGAAGAATGGGTGAGAAAGTTCACCAATGGGACAATGGGCAGAGAAGTGTCGAATGGCAGAATTTTCGATGGTATTCATTCTTGAAGGTTGAAAATAATAATAAGAATTAAAATTGATAAATCAATAATACCGGGATACGGACCCCTGTGAATCCATCGATCTACAGCCTCTGATAAGAATACATTTATACTATAATAGGTGTAACTAACTCAATTTTCATGCCCCCTTTCCCGATCTTCGTACTGCATTTTAGATAGTATCGAAAGATGGACAATATATACACCATTTGTATTTTATCGACCCCAAATATTGAAAGTTCATCAATGGGGCATTGGGCAGAGAAGTGTCGAATGGCAGATTTTTGGATGGTATTCATTCTTGAGAGCTGACAATAATAATTTAACAAGAACTATAATAACACAATTATCCAAAGGGCTATAGTCTTCCTTGTGGACCAGGAGCGATTTGTAAATCTTGTTTGTTTGATTGGGGTTTAACGTCGTACTCAAGGTTATTTCGCTTATATGACGACGGATTGTCACCGTCACATTGTTCTATGCTTCATCAGGATAGAAAACAGGGAGGAAACATTGTTAAATCCACCCCCGCGAAAGGTTGAGCTCTGACAATACTTCAATTGTATTGTAAGTGTAACAAGCTCAATTGTCATCGATTTAACCTTCCCCTCAACTTTCCCCCAATCTTCGTATTGCATTTTAGGTAGTATCGAAAGATGGACAATATATACAACATTTGTATTTTATCAACCCCAAATATATCTCTTGCTTTAAAGTTATGCAAATGTGCTAAGAAAAATCAATAAACATGTTCTCATTGAATTCTACATAATTGCTACAATAAAAGTAGAGCTGTTTTTAGTGGTTCTTACCCTAAAGGTATCGGCTCCAGACTGTACTCACAATGTGTCGCCTAGCCTGACCGAGATTCTCTGTCATTAGTAAATTAAATGGCGACTGCCACATAAATGTGTTAACAGCCATTCTAGCTGGGAAATTGGCTACTTTAATAGAAGCCCAAGGCGACCACTAGTTGAATGTATTTTTTTTTTAGCAACGGCACAGGAAATATCGATATTGTTTTATCAAAAAGGGATATTATTAAACTAAAGACATTCACCAGATGCTATGAATAATGTTCTAGGAACTGACTCTTTCTGTTATAACGTATTTTCCCTATCAATTATTAGTTATTGCTAATGTTTATATGGTTAATATTAAAATCTTAACCGCACCATAATTTTAATTACATAAAATTTTTATTAGTAAAATATCGCTTAATAAAAAATTCATTACACTGATTTAATTTTATGGTTTTCGTCTAGCTCAAAAGTATTTAACTTGTTTGACGGCAGTGTGCTCTAAAAATCCATACTCCATACTAACACAGTCTTACAAAGAGCTTGCTAATGAGGACAATACACGTTCTTCCTGTTTCAAGCTGACAGCATGACTTTACTTCATATTTCCCGATAACGCTTGTGGTAGTAGTTTCAACAGCTTCTAGTTCAGAAAATGTTACTCGTTACATAGGCCTACTATTCTTAATGATTAAGCTTTATGAACAGAACGCTTGGTTTGCAATAATTTTGTTAAAACAAACTCCGCTTACATGGATATTTTGTTAATATATTTCATAGAATCTAGCCATTTACTAAGGCTACAACAATCAATCAACCACGCAGCTTGTTAGGAAAAGAATATTCATAACTGTATCTGAAGGCAAAGATTTATGATATGGTGCTTGATACAACTGCTTACTGAACAACATCCATGAATACAACACATTTATTTGATATAACAACTGAAAAGATTTTTTGAAGTAAGAATGTAGCGTGTGACTTCAGTAAAATTCACAAAACATATATAAATCACTGGTCAATAAATAAATAGGATATAAGCGCGATACAATGTGGCCCTTTTAATTTGCGTCAAAGTCTGCTTCCTGATATCATGATGATATAAAATATAATCGATTCTACTTCCTACGTTGATACATTGACTCTAAGATACAGCAAGGCCATCTTATTCTGCACTTCTTTTATTTGCTGATCTTTGGCCAACGTCGCCCAAAATATTGTCGGAAATTATTGCGCGATGGCCTGGCATGGCGTAAGAGAGTTCTTTTTTGGGTTTTTTTTTTGTGTGGATAATTTAACAAAGAAATTACAAAAAGACATTTTACCGGACAGTACAGAAGATGTATACCATTATCAATATATGGGTACATAATTTGCTTAAAGCACCAAACAAAATCTCTATTTTTCTCACACGTGCAGGTTACATTATAACTGCCCACCTTTGCTATATATCACAAAAGGCTTCGTATTTATCATTCTTTAGAGCTGTATATTTTCCATTTTTAAGTACTTTCGTATATCACATTGTAATAAAAATAGTGACAGATTCTTTCCTTGATATCTTGATTTATATATATAGTAACGTGTAACCATCAATATATAATTTACAGGTTCGTTAACCTTAGAGATATTTATTTTACCAAAAATACATATTTGTTTTGATAAGTGGATCATAATTTCGACCTGATGATATATCCACTGTGTTTATTCCACAATGTTTCTACCTCTTGACAGTCCTAAAACAAATGTGATACAGTTATACAATTTCTGGATAACCACTTCTTGTTTTGTGATAGAACACAACGTTTCGATACATCTGCCTGTATCGTCATCAGGTGTAAATGACTAAAATGAGGAGAGTGGGAGCTATATACAAGTACATGTGATTGGGATGAAGGGATAGTTGTTCTGCCACTGCAGACTTTTCCAGTGTGCCGTTGCGGGCTGCTGCCTGGTGCTCCTTGATTCGCACGGACAGCGGTCGGCAACTTTGTCCTATATATGACTGGCCACAATCACAATTAATCTTATAGACACAGCCTTTAGGGTCCTTCTTCACTTCACCCATTTTACCAGTAGCTCCTATGGTTGATTTTAAAGTGGATCCTGCAGAGAAAGAAACATCAATGGGAAGGGTTTGCTGTATGATCCGTTTTATTTGCCAGCTTGTTTGTCCAGTGTATGGAATACAAATCCGAATGGGTGAATCATGAGTTTGTCTAGAAGTAGGAGGTGATTGGATGTTGTTTATAGCCTTTTTGTTGAGGTGAGAAAGCTCAGCATCTATATTCGCTTTGTCACAAATGTTGTAGGCTCGTTTTGCTGATGTCTGTACTATACCTGTTTCCACACTTTGTGGGTGGTTGGATTTTTGGTGGATATTTTGGCCTGTGTAAGTTCTTATTTCTGCTAACACAAACAATTGGAAGAAACGCATGCTACGCGAGGCGCTAGCCATTCAACATCTGAAACCTGAATTTAACAGAGACGAAGTAACTGGCTAGCAGGGGCAGCGCTTTAACCGTCTGATCTACCATAGCGCCTCTACCAGGATTCGAACCCGGGTATCTGGCTAGCAGGGCCAGCGCTTTAACCGTCTGATCTACCATAGCGCCTCTACCAGGATTCGAACCAGGGTATCTGGCTAGCAGGGCCAGTGCTTTAACTGACTAACCTCAAAACGCCCATGATAGAACGACCACGAATTTGCTAACGATTATTGTTCTACTTCGTAACACACATTTAGAAAAATAAAAGAAAAACTAATTATGGACTGGGCTCTAGCAATAGTTATTCTCTCTCCCCCCAATCCCCCACCCCATTTCAGTGCCATGTTCACTTACATATATAGTTAATACTTACAGCTCTATATTAATATATGCAATTTCATGCTGCTATTTTGTGTTTTCTCTCACAGATTCCTCCTACATCCTTATATATTCAACAAACTATTAGAATTTATTTTTCTTCGTCTTTATCTTTATTTTATCCTATTATGGAGCCAGCACAGATTATTTCTTTTTCAATTCCATGCAGACAGTTTATTACTTAGGTAGTTACTTTGGCAGTTACTCTTATTATACATGCAGCATGTTAGATATCTTATCTGGGGTTATGGTCCACACTGGTCACTAGAACATGTGACCTTCTTTATTTAATTACTTTATACTGGTATATAGCTTCTATACCTCTCCTGTGTTTTTTTTAGTCAATTTTGACCTGATGACGATACGGGCATATGTATCGAAACGTTGTGCTCTATCACAAAACAAGAGTTTTAGTAAACCCAACATACGCCCTCGTGGGGTGTTCGTGGAGTGGCCATGGTAACCCAAGACCTTTCAGATAATGTCACGCAACATGCCATGTTCTAAGGAAGAATGCAAAAAGTTGGAAAT
Organism: Mopalia kennerleyi; assembly: GCA_034783855.1. Taxonomy (NCBI): domain Eukaryota; kingdom Metazoa; phylum Mollusca; class Polyplacophora; order Chitonida; family Mopaliidae; genus Mopalia; species Mopalia kennerleyi. The sequence goes on along the minus strand of JAVFBX010028418.1, from coordinate 4,598 downwards.
TGATTTGGGTACCAGTCAAAATATGGTAACCATGGAATTTTGTATACAGTGTTAATGGATTTGGTAACGATTTATAGTAATCCAGATAGACGGACTGGTTTTCAAAATGATGAACCTGTAATAGCAAAAAGCACAACTACAGGTAATGGATAATGTGCCTACCAGGTTTCATAAAGATTGGCTTTATAGTATTCGAGTTCTGTTCCGGAAACGGATTCGAGCCATCCCGACGAACGGACAGACAGATGGACAGATTTTTAAAACGATGAATCATTAATAGCAAATGGGACAACTACAGGTAATGGTAAATGTGCCTACCAAGTTTCATAAAGATTGGTTTTATAGTTGTTGAGTTCTGCTCCGGAAACGGATTGGAGCCATCTGGACGAACGGACATACAGACGGATGGATTTCTAAAATGATGAATCCATAATAGCAAAGGGCACAACTACAGGTAATGGTTCATGTGCCTACCAAATTTCATAAAGATTGGCTCTATAGTTTTCGAGTTGTGCTCAGGAAACGGATTGGAGCCATCTGGACGAACGGACAGACAGACGGACGGATTTAGCCATTTGGAAGAACAGACAGACAGACGAAGGGATGTCTAAAATAATGATACCAAAATAGCAAAAGGCACAACTACAGTTAATGGTTAATGTGCCTACCAAGTTTCATAAAGATTGGCTTTATAGTTTTCAAGTTTTGCTCCAGAAACGGATTCGAGCCATCCGGACGAACGGACGGACAGACCGATCATACCATAATACAACCGATTTTCATTGGGAAAATAAAAAGTAGCCTTGGCAAACACACACATCAATATGGACACTTATAAATGATTTTGAAATTTTATTATAGTAAATAAATACTTTTGATGACTTACCAGCAATATCTCATGGCTTTTATAACATCTTTAATCGTATCAGTGAGGATGGACACATTCTCAAATTTCATACCACGACTGTAAAAGAAAACAATTGTATTTTATTTTATTCTTTTATAATTATATATAATGAAGAAAATAATTCAAAAGCAAATGATTTTTTTTTTGATTTGGGGGTTTTATGCTATACTTAGGGTTATTTCACACTTATGACAGGACCTAAGGCCAATGTGTGAAAGAAACCACTTTTGAAGTACCGGTAATGGGATATAAGAAAAGACAAAACACGACAATCACAGGATGCGATTCAAAGACATCACAAACAAATCGGCTTTGTATTGTCCCTTCAAGTTAGATCCCCTAATATAAAGGGATATATGAAATTAAATTCCGCATCAATCTAACAATGCCTGCAAGTCATATCTGATGTACATATTAAATCATCTAGTCAAAATGAGGTTGATGAAAGATCCTATCACGCTCATCTACCTTTCAAGGTTATGACCATAAATGATTAAAAGGCACTGGAGTGTGCAATGGAAATTCGGTATGTGTTATATAAATCAGGTCAAGGACTTTGTGCATTATTTAACAAGAATGAAACAATTGTGGAAATAACAAGGATGTACAAAGTAGATTGTCTGTTCACATACATGTTGAACACAATATCACAAACAAAAGTTTTAATGCAAAAAATATAATAAATAGGCTAAACAACTGAAATAAATGTCAAACTAATTTGATAATATACAACACATTTAAATATTTTTCCAAAGAAGTTTTACAAAACTTACAGATGTAGGTTCATACAGTAAAAAGCCATGTATCTTCTGACGGGAAAATTAATTGCAAACTGCATGTAACATCCCATTTTCTCGCCCTAGCTGTTTCTTTCATTACTTGTTTCCTTCAAATTATTAGGGATTTTTAAAACTCCAGAACACATAGGGTTTGTAGAGTAAACTTCCTTATTGGGCAGTAACTTACCAGTAGTCATGGAAGTCAAACGTGATAAAAGTGACAGCCGAGGAGTTGTAGTCTAGGATGTGGCTGAGAAAAGCCTCTCCGATAATCTGTTCTTTGCCACTCAGTTCCGACAGACTTATAATAGCCAATTGTTTGTACAACAACAACTGCTCATCAAGATGTTTACAGAAGGCTTCATGGGTCGAGTTTTCATCTGAAAAATATAATCATTTAACTTTTGAGAAATGGGGCACGCTCATGTTACTTTCGTTAATAGAAGTTTACAAGAAATAAATACTAGTACTTTTATATATTTTGCACATAAATTCCCATTTTATTCTATAACAGTGACCTCACTTACTGTTTTTGCTTTGTTATTGTGTAGTTTGTTTTGTTTAATTGATATTTAATGCTTTTTCTGTCAAATGTCAATGTTACCTCTTATTCCCAAACTCTCGGACATATTGTAAAACATGTCACATTTCATGGGTATACATGTATGGGTATGAATGCGTGTATAATCATCATCTAAATGAAATACCTGTGAGGCCAGCATTAAATAGCAATTGATCAATTCATGTTATTCCATGAGATAGAGCAAACCTTTCATATTAAATGCAGTAATTGCACTAAAGAGGCCTAATATGACAGTCTAGTCGGGCAGATTCCCCAATCAGACCACACTTTAGATAGCAAAAGTTTTCAAAACACACTTTATACAAGACAAAATTACACAGAACACACTTTATAGACACATTCATCTGAACACACTTTAGACAGATACATTCTTCATAACACACTTTAGACAGATACATTCTTCATAACACACTTTAGACAGATACATTCTTCATAACACACTATAGACAGATACATTCTTCATAACACACTTAATATATATTTATCCCTCAGAACACACTTTAGATACATAGATTCTTCATAGCGCACTTTAGACAGACAGAGTCCTCAAAACACACTTTAGACAAGACAAAATAATAAGAAAATATTTAAGACAGACACAGTGTACACTTTATACAGACACATTTATCAAAACACACTTTAGACAGACATATTCCTCAGAACACATTTTTCACAGACAAATTTCTCAGAACACACCTTAAGCACAAATTCCTCAGAACACACTTTAGACAGATATATTCCTCATAACACACTGTATAGAAATACATTCCTTTAAACACACTTTAGTTAGACTCATCCTTTGAAACAGATTTTCAATAGACATTCAAGGGAACACAGCTTTGTTCTAAAAACTGTAATAGTGAGGACATAGTGACACAACTTTATATTGGTGTAATGTGTTAAGGCTTAGAACCTAATTTTGCTTATAATTTTTCTTATGTGTATTAACAGATCTAAGTCCCTTAACTAATGGAGTTTGGTCTGATATGACCAAATCAGATTCCATTAAAATTGGGTTAATGGTATATTATATATAAATCAAGTTGTTGTTTGTAATATAATTTAATGACATCTACCAGTACCCAGAGAGCCTGTACATGTACATGTAGGTTAAGAGACCTTTTCATGGCTATCATAACTACATAAACTCCACAACACAGCAATGAATGTGTAAACAAATTGGCAAAAATTTTCAGGAGGGTGTTTAATGCCTCAGTTAATATACACTGTAGTATGAATGTAATACTGTTTGGTTGATTGGTCATAAACACCATGATTAAAATTATTTTACTGATAAGATGGTGATGATGGTCACCCATACATAACCATAAAATGAGATCTGTTTTTTCGGGAGGGTGTTTAATGCCGCAGTTAATATACACTGTAGTATGAATGTACATTTAATACTGATTCGTTGATTAGTAATAAACACCACGATTAAAGTAATTTTACTGATAAGATGGCGATAATGGTCACCCATACATAACCATAAAATGAGATCTGTTTCCAGGGGGGTGTTTAATGCCGCAGTTAGTATACACTGTAGTATGAATGTAATACTGATTGGTTGATTTGTAATAAACACCATGATTAAAGTAATTTTACTGATAAGATGGCGATAATGGTCACCCATACATTACCATAAAATGAGATCTGTTTCCAGGGGGGTGTTTAATGCCTCAGTTAATATACACTGTAGTATGAATGTAATACTGATTGGTTGATTGGTCATAAACACCAGGATTAAAGTTATTTTACTGACAGAATGGTGATAATGGTCACCCATACATAAATAAAAAGGTGTTCTTTTTTCTTACATTTTAAGTTAAGACATAAATATTCCTTCAGTGCTAAGTACATATAATGAGACGATGCTTGAAACATACTTCTCTTTAAGAAACTATAAAACAACAGTATACACTAACATAAATATCAACAATCATCTGAAAAAGTTATATGTTTTGCTTTGCTGGATTGATTGATTGTTTGATTGATTGCTTGTTTGATTGATTGCTTGCTTGGTGTTTTAAGCCATGCTTAAGGGTATTTCGCTTATATGACGGCGGTGTATTCACACAATAATTGAGACTAGCTTAACCAAGATCATAGATGTGAAGCATTTCAATAATGTTGAAAAGTTAATTTTCCTCCAGTGCTAAGTAAAGACAGCATTGCTACTCTTCAAACAAACTGCCTGTAGCCCTTTAAGGTGCACTACTGGCTTTTATTATCATTTATTCTAGGCAAAACATTACATGACATTAAAATTAACATGTTGGCTGACTGCCTGTACATGACAAGTAACGCGAGAAAGTATGAGAAAGCCAAT
>JAVFBX010028307.1:0-17960 GCA_034783855.1 Mopalia kennerleyi | reverse complement strand
ATTTTTGTCTCCGTCGTCATATAAGTGAAATACCCTTGAGTACGACGTTAAACACCAATCAAACAAATCAAACAAACCAAAATCGGACGACTGAAATAGAGCTATCGCAGCATTTCCGATTCTTAAATTAGGTATGAATCAGGGGAGATAAACGTAACCTTAATGCGCATTAAAAAGTACAGAGTTGTTTCCCCTTGACCGTACTAAAATACAACCATCTCACGCAGGGTAAGCCAGGGGATTCACGTGAGCATCATGGAAGACAACGCTTCAGAAAAGCAAAGTGACAAGCTGTTCTTTTAATTTCAATCACCCTTGCGTGTCAATTAGGCAACAGACAGCTTCTGTGCACTGAAATATATTCATTATTTATTTTAAAAACACACCCCATTCTGATACATTGTTGAATCGTTCCTGTAAGACAGTAAAATAACGGCACTGAAGTTGTTCGATACGGGTTTTGTAAATTAATTGTCGTCAACTCGTAAATATAGTTCTTTCTTTTTGCATATTTGTATGTCCGAAACACCTTTTATTTCTTTAAAGCAATTGTTTGAATTGATCATGGCTGTCAGCCAATACTTGCAGAATCAAAAATCGCACCTTTAAAGACAAATTTAACATTATGTTACGAGGTTTCGCTTTCGGTTCACACTTCCATTTTTTATTGACCTCTGAAAACGTTCACGCGCCGGCGCTGGAAGAATGTCCTAGGGAAGTACGACATCAAGTCACCCTAGTCGGACTCACCCGGGGAAGTCGCGCAAACGTTACCATCAAGACAAACATTGGGAGATCTTAACTCCCACGGTTCCTGCGGTGGGAACGCCGTGTGATTTTGGCCATTCCTCTTGTTGTGTGAAGTTAAATTGCTCTGATCTGTTAGAAAACGGACATGCTTTTCTAGTCACCTGAATGAAAAGAGATTGTTTACGTGTTCTACTTGCATGATTGTACAGTGACGTGTTCAGTGGTCGAAAATACACAACCAGAAGAACAATCGTATGTTTATAACATCCGGATAGCTTTAGTCCGGGTTTCGTTTAAATACTTAAAAGGACAATTTAGATTTTTTTTCTATTTTTTCTATCATTTGTCGAACTGAAATTTCTATATGCGAATACATTAAGACAGAGCGATACATTGCTATAAAAAAATGACAACTATGACGTATTCGCAAAGGCCTGGGAAAAGTTCGAAAATTTGTTTAACTTAGAATAGCAAGTATAGTATAAATGGCAATGGTCGTTACTCAATTGAATTTGTGAACAACTATTGTTGTTAGTAACGATAAAAACTATCTTAGATCCAAATGTTTATTTCATGAAAAATGCTGTGTAATTTGCATGTGGTAATATCAATATCTCTTATAAATTAATTTTGAAATAAGTATTGTACTAAACTTTTATATGTGGAAATAAAAACATTTTTAAAAAAATAAATAAAAGGACAATTTACGTGATGTGTTTGGCAGTTGTCCTTTTCCCCATGCGCTGTACACATTATTACAATGACAACAGGATGACCTTCTTCAGCTGTGATAAAAATAGATATATCTACGATTATGTAAACTTGACATTTTAATTCAAGCAAGAGGTAAGCTTCCGTATGATTAATTACCTTTACCACAGTTTAATTAGTTCATAATGTTATGTACGTGTCATGTTCACCTCACATGTCCTACAAGAAAGCCATGTCTTCCATTGTCATTTTGATCATTTTGAAATCGGCCTATAGTAAAAAAAAATCACAATTCTTCACTCTGAAGAGGAAACAATACAGACACGTTGAGAAATGGAAGCTTAAATGATTCAACATCATGTTGGTACGATGAACCACCGTACATCCCGGCCATTAGTGTTGCCAAACAGCTCCATCACGCATGTGACTATGCTGGCTGCTAGTCATTGCAGCTTTCAATGAAGATTTTTGTGTGTTCGCGAACCACCAACACTATTTGTTCTGTTGGTCGCCACTCTGTCGCTCTCTAGTAGGTGAAGGTGGGCGACTTTTACAGGGAGTAGGCCTGAGATCTACATCCATACCGTCTAAGGCGTGGAAACGGTTTGCTAGAGCAGCCGTCTCTGACTCAAGATTTAATGGTTTATGGCTTAAAGGTGCATTCTCATGGTACGATTTGTAGTTACGACTTCTTGGAATTTTTTTTGATTGGTCGAAAGAACATCACAAAATAGTGGACCAATCAAAACATCACAAATAAGGGGAATCTCCTGAAATCGTTACTACAAATAGCACTGTAAGAATGTGAGTTAAGGGAGAGGGTATTGACCCTCTCTACAAACAATTATTGGCTGTTTAAACTGTTTAGTCTGAAACGTCCTTTGGAGATTTGGGAGGACAAACCTGTTTTTTTTATATATTTCTTGTATGTTTATCTGTATGTTTATCTGTTATCTAATGTTTAACCAGAGATTTCTAAAAACTAAAAAACACTGAAAAAAAAAACAATCTACCCTCATCCTAGTATTTTCTACCTTCCACCGAGCTGGCACGACGTCGAGTGAGTAAAATAACATTAACTACGGGGTTAAGACTCAATCAAAGACACACAATTAAGGAGAAGAAGGTAGGGTTGCTTCAGTAGAGTAAACGATGTAAATCAAGACACTGTCAAGTGTTTCTCAGGTTAGCCTCTGTCGTCACAGCACGCTGGGATGCACTCACGTATTTAGCCAAGGCACAGTGTGAAGTGGACAATCCGTCGTCATTTAAGTGAAATACCGTTGAGTACGAAGTTAAACCCAATGAATCAAACAAACAAATCTATAGATTTGCTCTTGAAAGCAACCTATCACAAAAATTAACCGTTGACCTAGAAAATAGCAGTACCGGTATGTAAACAAGTTATGCCCCTTACAAATGTAGGTATCCAAAGTATTTATCCAGTTTCGTTTTAAAAATAACAACGGGTCTCGAGAAATGTTTAGAAGCCAAAGTGTTACAGACGAACGGACGGACATTTGGATCGGTTTATACACCCTATATAATAAATCAGGTAGGCCTATACACGAGATAGTCTGTTGTCAAATATATCCTGATTAGGTGTGGCTAAATGTGGCTGAGCGTTAACTAACGTTAGTAATCACTTCCGAGACACGGGAGACTCAATTTCATCTAGTTGACATAAGACTCTAATAACCGTATTTTTAGAAAGCGCCGATAGTGTAGTTTGCTGGACTGTCTAATGAATTCAGTTAAAAGCTCACTAACGACACTTAAATCGAGTACACGTAGAGAGGTATATTAGATGATCCAAGCACACATCGATGTTTAATTTCCATAACATGCGGTTTTCGGCTACATGGTTCTTGACGTCTGGTGATAGCATAGCCTTTTCTTCATGTTGTGCAGTATCGGAAACGATTTGAACAAGAGCTTAATCGTGGGACGTGCATAGTCCTATCTAATAGGCCGTCGACGTTTGAAATTCATTATTTGGACATTAACTGTACCCCGACGTCATATCATATGATTCAATTTACGTAACGGATTTTACGCAAAACACTTTGCCGTTAAAATCAAAAGTAGAGAATGAATTTACCAATGTACTCACTTTTCACTGCCAGGCTGTGAAGTCAACGGGTTTAGCAATCCATTTCTATCCCTAAAGTTGTATTTTTCGGTTAATTCCACCCGCTTTAACTATCGCGATGTCAAGGACACTGAGCCCGACTCTCAAAGAGTTTCTGGCAAAAACACTCTGAAACGCTATGGAATTTACCGAAAAATACAATGTTGGGGATAGAAATTGTTTGCTTCACATCCTGACAGTTTAAAGTGAGTAAATCGGTAAATTCGTTCTGTAGTTTTTTTACGGTGCGCAAAGAGTTTTGCACAAAAACCCGTTACGTAAATTAAATCGAAGGATAGGACGTCGAGGTACTGCCAATGTCCAAATGATAAATATCAAACGTCGACGGCCTATTAAATAGGACTATGGACATGCATTGCACGTAAACATTCACCTTACAAGAAACTGAACTGTACAGCGAGTGGTTCTTTGAAAAAAGCTGGCAAGTCAGGCAAACGAACATCGGCTGTTCAGAACTAACGCACTGTAACATCGGTGTCAAACACCTTGCAGTTCCATATAAATATCTGCTTTTCCAACAGTGAATCATTCGTAGATTAATGACCTCGTTTCGTTTTTAACCTTAATGAATTTTTCATTTTGTGTGTTTATGTCCAGAAAATATTACCAATGTTACTTGTGTATACGTTTATTATTTTCTAAATGTCTCTATTAACCCTTTCGCTGCTGGACTGTATAATATGCACATATTCCTTGCTGGGTTTAAACGCTGTAATTATTACATATTGATGTGAGAAACTTTGAGGGTAAAATACACCATGAACTCTTGGAAATAGATAAAAATGTTTACGTGATTCGCAGATTGGAAAACATTCGCACATATAATGAAAGTTTGTCTATAGTGCCAATCGGTATACGCCAGCAACGAAAGGGTTAAAATGAAAATAGATTCAATTTAAATTTAATAATAGGATAATTCAAGCCCATTGCACTTTTGTCGCCATTCAGAATTTGTATACAACTAATTATATTTTTCGACCTTTTCTGAATTTGGTGAATAAAGCATTCAATTGAACTCCAATCAAACGTTTTGCCTTAACAAGCAGGTCATTTACAGTTCCTTTTGTAATTTACATTAGGGCCTGAGGCCGTGGCTTAGTGGTTAGCGTATTTGCTAACTAATCCTACTTCGATGTATCGCTCAGAGGATCGAGTCCGTCTGTCTATTCATCAGGTATATGGCTGAGTCACACTAAGTGGCTCCGGTAATCGCGGGTGTGGTTTTAACCAGGTTTCGTGTCGATTTTCCACCGCAATTAGACAAGGATCGCTGCGAAACGGACAATCCGTCGTCATATGTGAAATACCCCTGAGTACGACATTAAAGCCCAACAAAACAAACAAATAAACACTCTTTAATAAGACTTAAAATGTTCCCTCTGCCGCATACCGCCTCTAAATCACTTGGATTTGGTGACGTGTGCCCGCTGGAAAATAATGATGATACTTGGATTTTTGGCAACCATGCTAGAGATTGTCGTGACAACTCATAAATCATAAATAATAGTATGGTAGTATTAATCGAAGCGAAACAACATATGCCATACGTACATCTGCCAAATACATAAGACAATTCATTTTTTCCAAGTTTAAACAAAGCACGGGAACCTAAGACGACGTATTGGGCACGTCCAAGTTGTAAGAAAGGCCCTATTAAGTGTATGGCCATGTTTTGAAGGGGATCCCGGAAATGAATTACCTGACTTTATGCGAGCGAGACTTGCATGTACTCTGTTAACTTTTTTTCTGTCGTTTTCATGAAAGAAGAGAAATACTATAATGAGCATTTCGACAAAGAAAGACCGGACAATCAAAGGGCGTAATACACTGAGATCACAAGCAGATCGGCTCCATATTGTCCCTTAGCTCTAAAAGTACCAGTGCAGCAGGAAGCTCTCTCCCAACCCTCAGCTTTAAGAAAACAATGGTTATTTTTGTGTCTTTGTGGTCCATAAAGCACGTGCTCAATCCATCCTTGTGCAGAATTTAATTAAAGTTATTTATAAGGTTATGAGTTGAGTTCGTACCACCACATAGATGACTTAACAGCACTAACGGGGCCATTCGTGCTTCTTATTCCTACTTATGACTACGGGAATATTTCGTAGGCATAGGTCAACGCCGAGAAAACCTTCGGTTCTTTACTCTTTGGATTCGCACAGCAGACAACTCGACATCACCCAACAAATAAAAAAATTACAACGACTGCTGTTCAGGAATGTATTAAGGATACTCTAAACCCCCTCAGGGTGTTTTTACATTTCACCGTTTTACTTGTAAACTACTGTGAATTTTGCAACACATGTATATATATTCTGAATGCTCTTTTTCTGCGGAAAAATAATAAGTAAATAATGTTTTTCTAAAACTAACAGAAAAAAATATTTCGCAGAAAAGGTACGTTTTTGCTACCTCTTTTTCAAATTGCTTCTTCTTTTGCACTATTTACGGCAACTGCTTAACTTTACATCAACGTATTATACATAATATGAACCAAAAGAACTGTCATTCAGTTTTTTCTTCTTTGTCTTAGTTTTTTCCCAATATTGTGTTAACGGTCTAAAATTCAAAAAATGAGTCAAAATAATAAAATTTCAACTTCTTATAATTTTATCTAAAAAACGAAAAAAGATATTTAAAATCTGAATGACTGTTTTTTGGTTCAACATGCTGAGATGAAATGTGCAAAATATTAGGTCTGTAGGTGTAATAACAGACGAGAAGTAGGCATTTTCCCAAGTGCTGTACACTGAAAAATCAAAGCAGAGAAAACAGGTAAAATGTATTTCTGATCTTTTTTACGATAGATTTACCTCTTTAATGCTCAGTCCTTTGAAGTAATTCAATCTTTTTCTTTCACAAGTTGTTTATGATATCGAATTGACCCATTCTATTTATGTTTCGCAAATACCTATGTATATATAATGTGAAATATACCAGTTTTTATATAAAATTGACGAGAGCTAATCGTGTCAAATGCTAGTTGAATTCCATTCCAGCTGTGATTAATCTCTTCTTAGACTAACATCAATCTACCTTCTGGGGCGCCAATGAATAAGTGCTCAATCTACAATACAGGAAAACTGTTGATAGGGGTATAAGCAGGCTGTTAATCCTCTCCAGGTAGCTACATGCATTTAATTGATTGGCAAAACACCTCTGTTGTAATAATGTAGTCAAGTTTTATCATCAAAGTTGACCTTCTTCTAATTCAAATTTTTTTATCGGGTCTGCTCTAGGATAAAGATCACTATCTCAACTGTTTGAATATGCAATAATAAAAAAATCGCAAATTTTGAGCTTAGGGGGGGAGGGGGGGGGGGGGGGTTAAAGTATCCTTAACATAGCTCTATTCCAAAACGCAATAAATGACAAATGCAAGTGAATCAAGTCGCCTATCTGAAACCCCCTTGATTTTGTTATGTCTTTCTGTGCTTTTAATGCACAATCAGTCACGAGCTAGCAGAGTTACAAAATGATATTTTTATCGAAATAGTGAAATTGGATTTGTTACGTTTTGGAAAAAAAGCTCTACTTTTGCACATTTAAAGGAAGAGATAAAAATATAGTTTATTGGAAGAGAGGTCAACTTAGTGCACAAGTACATATTCCGATGTGGCAATCCTTTGCTTCATGCCCTTAGGCTTGACGGTAATTATCCATTTGTAGATGTTTGGGGGAGCATTCTTAGACATAGCCGCTAGCCTGCTGTGCTATAGATTGAGATGATTAGTTGTCGCGGGCGGTTCGGAAGTATCGAGGTGGTTCCAGATAGAGGGTGTGAATAATCCCTCAAACCAAGTTTCCACCATGACAACAGCAAAATAGACTGCGGTCTGGTATATATGCCCCATAGTTTCCAAGAAAAACGTTATGTTGGCCAAAGGAACAAGGGGCAAGGTGGTCATCCGTCTTACAATGTGACAAAGCTCATGTGTGCATTGTGATGTGTTTGTCGAAAGGGTTGGTTGTTAACAAAGTGATGGATTGTGTCAAATGAGAAGGAGAAGACGGACCACCACAAAGGAGGTTTTCAACTTCGCACAAGAGTTAGATGTTTTTAAAAGAACCCAAAGATGATCATTCAGTCAATGTTGCCATTATCCACGATGATACAATCTCCCCCAGTCATCTATTTTGTCCATTATCCCTCAAACTGACTATATGCCCTGGTCGTTGTCATCGGAGGTAGATTCTTCTTGCGCTATTTGCATAAACTGGATTTGACATTTTGTCAAGTATTGTGAAAATCGTTGAGCAGAAAATCTATTTAGGTTATAATCTTAAACTGAAACTGACCAGAGAATTATATTAACAGATTAACATGTACATGCCGGAATTGCCTCTTCGGGTAGTCTTATCCCGCTTTGGGAAGTCCTAAACTCCCCTCGTAGTCAAAAGCAGACTAGTAAAATTCAAATTGTAGTCATAAGTAGACGACACCTTCGCAATGGAGGGAAAGATCTACCTGATCTATCAGGGATCTGCGCTGAGCTTGGTGACCAGGGTATAACGAACATGAAGCATTTTAAAACTAGAAAATATGGAGCATAAATAAACTTAACACGTAGTTAATTACTTAAGATCCCATTACAGCTCCAGACCATATCTACGCTGACGCTTACAGGATGAGGGTAAGTGCTATGGAGGTCATCATTGATCAAGGTTTGTAAAAACAGATCTTCAGGGTTGGTGTGTGTGGGAGGGTGTGTACCCAATGTTCATAAGTCCCTTATACTATAATGTGTGTGCAGATTGTTTATCCGGGTCACACCACATATGTTATGTTCAAATAAAATGACTGTCGTCATTTATTCTTTTCTCAAGGCATGGGATATAATTGGCCGTATTCCAGAAGCTGAGACTAAATAATCGATACAAACTTACAAAACGCTATTATTGTTGACCACGTTTTGTTGGGAATATTATCATAAGGGTCTTTCAAACTTCTGGTTGTTGGAAGAAAAATCGAAATCTCGATAAAATTATGAATTTTTGCGTATTGCCGGTTTCATCTACTAGCTTATATACATTAACCAGTGGAGAGAGTTTCATTATATTGATATAACCTATAACCTAAGGTATAACCTATACAGATAAGCAGTTTATAGGGATCCAGCCCAGGGTCATCAGAGCCAGGCATCAACACATCAATACTCAAATTGGATTTACTGGACTACTAAGGCTAAACAATAGTCAAAAAGCCCTATGTGAGTTTAACGGTCAGCATAAAATAAAGAAATGACACGCGTTGGGACGATACTTTTGGTAATCTTGGTTTCTGTTCTGAGGACGACTTACGGGAAGGAAACAAGCAGAGAAATTAAAGCATTGTGTTTACCACTACTGAATGATCAAATTGTGTCTACATTTACAGTTGCTCCGTTATATGGCATAGACAATGTTTTCCGATGTTTAGTGGCATGCACCTGGGAACACAGTTGCCAATCTTTCTTTTATCAAGAGTCTGCAAAAAGTTGCATTTTAAATACTGTGGTGTTTACGGATGATTCAAACTGGAAGCCTGCACTCGGAATGAAGTATTACAGATTTACAAATGGTAAGACATGTATCTCTTGCCGGTGGTTGGAAGGGAAATTCATATTGCCCTGGTGTTCACAAACAATACTAAGGGGCAACATAAAACCCCATGTGATTATCCAGCTGGTACTGAGTATGATTTCCTTCGCCAACTGGTCTGATACGCAGTCATATGAGTGAACTAATCTTAATTAAAGCGTTAAACCACAATCAAACAAATAGTTTAAGCTGTGTCAAGGCTCTTCACACATACATAGAACGCATAGATCGGAGTGCTTGCCATACCCTGTCACCTATTACACCTGAACAGGCCAGGTAAAAACAGGTAGCTTTCCCCGACCTAAACATGTCTTTGATACAATTGACACACAAACGATGTATGGTATTTGTTACTAAAAAAAGGTTGCTGCGACAAATTTGGTAAAGCTGTGTGTGAGAAATTATGATGAAAAATCTTTTTTTTATTTTTTAAAATGTGGAAGTAAAATAAGTGGAGCCATTATCCCTTATAATATTTCAAATGGATATTAAGGATGTATATACATCCCTAAATGATGTTCACAGTATTAGTGTATTGTTGAATAAATTGGAACTATTAACAGACGATAATGTTATTTTTTCGATGTCTGCTGAAAGTTACCAAAATTAATAGACAAAATGCAGTCTTATTGTTAACAATAGAACATAAAGATGTATGTCCAGAAAACTAAGATTGTTTTTTTCAATAAAAAAAATGGACATTTTATTTGTAAGTGTGAAAATGAAACTATGTATGTAGCAACATAATTTATTTATCTGAGACAAAGCTCAAATGTAAAATCTTGCCAAAATAATTTGATTAAAAAGGCCACCAAATGTTTACACCCTTAGACAGTTTAGTACAAAATTTTACAGAGACTGTGTAACTAAAATAAATCCGATTTTGTTATACGAATGTGCGCTGTGGAAATTGCCCGAATATTTTCATCGGCGGCGATCTAGGAATGTCCACCGTATCAATTGCATGTAAAAAAAAGAATCTTGAAAAAGTGGTATATAATAAGATTAATCTCAAAACGCATCGCTCGCAAATTTTATTGCATGCAAAATGAAGTTCTTATTCGAAAGGACTAACGTACAAATGATCATGTGAACTCGCCAAGTTCCGGGCGTTAAATGGAAATGTGTATCTGGCAATATGCCATGAATACAAGACATCAGTTACTGTTTTCTAACAATGCATGATTTTTTTTTACAAAAGTGGATGTCAAATTAAGAAACCTCCTTATTTATCTTACAAAAACTCAAATATTTGGTGGCCCGCGACCGTGGCGTAGTGGTTAGCGGGCGCGCTTTCTAACGCCTACATCGATTTACCGTTCACAGGATGGAGTCCGTCTGTCGACCCTCAGGTATATGAGTGAGTCACAAGATGTGGCTTCGGCAATCGCGGGGGGTGGTTTTTACGAGGTTTCCTCCCGGTTTTCCAGCATACTAGGGCAAGACACAGTGTAAAGTGGACAATCCGTCGACATATAAATGAAATACCCTTGAGTACGACGTTAAACCTCAATCAAACATACAAACAAATATTTGGTAGGAATTGGTATATCGAACAAAACTGTGTCAATACCAAGCCGGTCCGGATTCTTTGTAGATTTAGATGTGGCTAACATGGGCTTAATTTAGAAACGGGCCAGGTAGTATAATAGTATCTTGAGATGTGAGAGGTAGTGTGATTTGCGCAAAGTCCACGTTAAATACGAATATCGTTTCATTTTCTGTTGTCCTGCTTGAAGGGAATACATAAAATGTATTTTTAAAAATTAGTTCTGGTCCAGACCTTCATTGTTAAAATTAAAAACACTTTTCAATCCTAAAAAAAATCGCTTTGTGCCATCGTGAGCTGCATGTATTAATACTGATGCTTCGAAATTTAGACAAAGTAATTTGCCAAAAATACATGATCCCCGCCCTACATGGTTATTTTATGTAAGTTGTCAGGCCTATTGAATATATTTAATATGCTTGGCGTATTATAGTGCCTTCTAAGGACCCTTTCATTCTTCCTCTTCCCGTTATCATTTTGTAGACTTATTCGTTATTGTTTGTGTAATGAAATATCTCCACTAAAAATATATATATATCATATCTCCTGTATTTATTTTATTATCAGTATGTATCCGATGTTGACTTAAAATGTAATATATTTCGCCTTTGTAACTGTGCGGCAAATATTTTTGAGAGGAGCTGAACAGCTCGTTCCTGAATAAATATATATATAATCACCGCCGCATCCTGATGTTAGATTCATAAAACGCAACACCATTTCTGGTAACAAGTAAGCGCATGGCATATGCATTGTCTCGAAGGGAAAGACTGCACAACACAAACAATTATATTTATTCAATCACCATGAATAGATAAAGTAGCTTGGATAATACATCGAATTGCATTTTGTATAACTTATCATTAACAAGAAATATGAACTTAACTGCTTTGACCCCAGATAATCCATTAAAGATAATACAAAAACAGTTAATAATAAATATATTAATCACATAAAGCAATATTCGCACAGAAATAGGACGATGCACCAGCTAATTCTGAGCGAAGAATAAACAACATGCCAACCCGTGTGACTATTGTCAATTCCACACATGTCTCACCACGAGTGCTTATTAAACCTGCTTGTTGAACATTTAGTCTCCCAATATATTTTAGTTTTTGTATCTTCAAAATATTTGTAACATTTCCATACATTAATGTCCAGTTACTGGTTGAACTTTGTATTACCCTCCTCATAATATGCACATACATTAATGTCCAGTTACTGGTTGAACTTTGTATTACCCTTCTCATAATATGCCCACAAATTAATGTCCAGTTACTGGTTGAACTTTGTATTACCCTCCTCATAATATGCACATACATTAATGTCCAGCTACTGGTTGAACTTTGTATTACCCTTCTCATAATATGCCCACATATTAATGTCCAGTTTCTGGTTGTACTTTGTATTACCCTCCTCATTACCTGCACATACATTAATGTCCAGCTACTGGTTGAACTTTGTTTTACCCTTCTCATAATATGCCCACATATTTATGTCCAGTTACTTGTTGTACTTTGTATTACCCTCCCGATAATATGAACACACACTGATGTCTAGTTACTGGTTGTACTTTGTATTACCCTCCTCATAATATGCCCACAAATTAATGTTCTGTCACTGGTTGTACTTTTTATTACATCATGTTGTTCTGCGTTTTATCACCGAAAGATGACTGCCCGAGATCAGATGGTTACATCTACGACAGTTCCATAAATCTGTGCTATAAGTTCCATATATCCGGGCGACTCCGGTGGCCGGATGCGAGACAAGTCTGTCAAGGAGAAGATGGTGATTTAATATCGCTGGATACTATGGATAAATATAATCATATAATAGGCACCATTCGAGCCTCATCAGGTTAGTGAAATGTCTGTATTATTGAACTCATGAAACATGGAAATAGGTTTAGTTAAATAACAACATTTCTGGTTTAGTCTCATGTTGTTATGCACCACGATTCATACATGTTGTGCATTATTACATTGACACAGTTTGTGACGTTGTTGGTCAGTGGTATTTCATTTTGAATTCAGTGAAAATAGCCATGCCTAAATTAAAAAGAATGTCCGCAAAGGCGGAGCAATGTATAATCGATGATGGTTTATCTTATGAATGGTTTATCATGTTTGTCTGGTGCCGAGACAGGTGATGGTATTCCCATAACCTCAGGGAATACAAATGTACGGAAAGAAGACACAGGAGGTGTCTGCACGCTGGTCCATACACGTGCTGTAATACACCTTCCCTAATGGAAACATGACTAGCTAGTTGTCTCCTATTTGGATGGATTTAGAAATAGTGTACTTCCCACATGCATTCATCGTCAAGTCAATTGCTGTGAATAATTACGTTTAAACCGGTTTTCATGGTTGAAGGTTTCATAAACGTTGGCTCAAGTTTGATTTATTGGGTTTTTGTATCGACATTAGTTACTTTTAACAAATAAAAATACTCCGTCATGGCCTTGTTGCATTGGATCAATTCGCCAATAAATTCTAAGCGTCTAACAAATACGTATAAGTAACAGATACAGTTGATCGTTTAAATAGCATTCGTTGGTTGGTGTAGATTTATATTCTTCAGACAACTGTGTATTTTAGCCCTAGATTATGTAAAACGAATAAATTACATTAATAACCCAATCATTGCGAGCTAGACTAACATTAGTGTGAAGCTCCATCGACGAGTCAATACATCATATGAAATAGGGTGACTTACGTGCTGACAATGGCAAGATGATGTGTTTTGTTTTTCTTGGTACATGTAGCTAACACGCTTTCAAAAGTGCGACGAAAAATTAATAAAGTCAACATTAAACCCCAACTATACCTCAAACGCCATCTTTCGTCGACAAAATAAGCACTAAAGTCTTATTGCAAAAAGCTTATTTCCCTTTGGTGTTATCGAGATAGCTGCAGGACCAATTTCCAAATACTGTAACGCTTTACTTTCGCTGCTAACATTTTGACATCGGCGACAGACAGAACATCCATTCATAGAGCTGCAATCACCTGATCACGCATTTCGTAACAACAAAGTACCATCTGGCTTTTGCACGCATGCAGTACCTATGGATAAACCCGTGACATCGGCCTTCGCATCTCTATACCCTTACCCACAGTTATGGAAAATCCAACTGCTTAAACATGCATAAATTAGTAATGTTTTAGCTAGAAAGCATGGCATAAAACACATTTACTTTTAGTCAAATGTTCACCTGGTGAAAGGCAATCTAAATTCTTTTTAAAGGCTAAAACCTACCGCAGATCACAAATAAATGTCTCTGATAAAAAGGCTCCCGCCACAAATGTTAATACAATATTATAATTATTGACAATTTTGATTACCATAACATAAATTATTTTGCCTTGTATTTGCAGCATTGTCTACGAGATATTTTTACATTGGCGCCACTGACGCAGTTAGCGAAGGGAACTGGCTTTGGCTTAGCGGTGTGATTTTATCAGCAGCCAGTGATATTTGGGCCCCAGGCGAACCAAACAACGGTGGAACAAACGTGGCAATCTATAGCCAAAACTACGCTGTGATGCCAACTTGGTCCGGGCATAAACTTGATGATGCTACCCTAGACGATGTACACGATTTTGTTTGTGAAATCAAAATTAAATGATACTTTAGAGTTATTGTTTCAGTAAATACTTAGGAATTCAATTTCTTAGATAGTTTTGTAACATCTTACAGTAAGGAAATGGTTTCCCAGAAAGCCATCACACCAAGATGTTCTCTCGGATGTTTGAAGTCAAATGACACTGAAACACATATAACGGTTATGTCAAACGGCGTGAGGACTACCTTTCATATACTCTTCCATGATGTCTGTTGGAATACACACGGTGCAATTGAATCTCAATTGGCTCTAAAATTGTCAAAACGTAATCACACAAAACCGCTGAGTTTTGCAGCGTTTCCCATATTTTGCTAGAATACGGTCTTGTTTATGGCATCAACAACGCTTAAATAATAAACCCACTGTCTTATCCTGCTGATCAGATCCTATAATATGTCGTACAATTCTGAGTGTTGAGTCAATATTTAACGTTGGGAATCTCGCTCGTATTGTTCAATGTGCAACACGTCAGGTATTTCTGGACATGGTGGCTCTTTCCGAGATCTGTGTGAAGCAGAACATGGACCACTGTAATCGCTTGAAGAGATAAACATGTTCACTGGTCACGTGTCTGCCTTTGCTTGTTAGTTTTTTTTTTTATTGGGGTTCAACGTGGTAGTCCGCGAGAGCAGGAGTATATCCTGAGGCACACAGCCATATCGATGTACATCGATACTGAAATCACTAAACCTAAATGGCAAAAAAATTGATGCTTGCTTGATTAGAGTTTCAAGCAGTAGCAACCTTAGCGGTAAACATCAAAAGGGCATACATAAGGGGTGCAAATTTCAATACGTTATGACATAATAGTAGACATATTGTCTAAAATACGTCACCTATATAGTTGATGACAGCATCGGCACTGAGCAATATTGTCAAACAATTGTGTAAGTAATAACACTGTAGTAATGGAGCACACTATCCTGAAACATCATACAACCACTTTTGATCGTAAGTCTTAAGCAGTTTTCTCAGTTGATAACGTCATTTACAATAAGAAGTTATCTTGCGAAGTTTCATGAAGTGTGCCCTGCTACCACAGGAAGTAAACACTGCTATATTTCATTCCAAAAGATGTATTTTAAAGGCGCGTTTTAATTCTGTACTGCCTAGGATAAAACTAAGGCAATATTCAAATGAGAAGAAATCCTGAAAGTAAAATAGTTTTGCACATGATTTGAGCTACCCGTCGCAATTGTTTATAGCGATGGCAATGCACATATTGACTGTTCTCGTGTGAAATAAACATTACGATATTTCATTCCAAAAAGTATATTTGTAACACGCGTTTAACTATTATATTTTCCAAGATAAAACTAGAAGAATTTAAAAATGTAAGGAAATCATAAAAGTGGAATATTCTTGCGCACGACGTTAAACACAAAATAAAACAAACATCATTAGGCTTATTAAGATGTCAACTAAAATGTCGCTTCTCCACAATATAGGGCTTTTACCGAAGCAATTTGCGGGAAGGTAGCGACATTTTAGTTATACCTTAATTGCCATCATTCCTGATTTTAATAAAACATTGGTAATGCTGGTGTTACGAGAGTAACGAAACCTATATGTAGACATACACAATCCGGTGTGGGAAGATGGGACTCACCCCGGTTTAACAAATAAGTAAGCATATTTCTATAAAATGCTTGATATAAAAAAAGCAATTGAAGTAAATACAGATCGGGGCAAAAACATTAAGTGTTATTAGTGTACCACGGATGGTCTAAAAATAATCAGTGTTCAATTCCAATCGTTAATACGCTATAGCGATAATGGGCTGCTACCAATCGTCTATAATCTGAAGTGACAATGGACTGCTACCAATCGTCTATACGCTGTAGGAACAATGGGATGCTACCAATCGTCTATGCTCTGTAGTGACAATGGACTGCTACCAATCGTCTATACTCTGTAGGAACAATGGACTGATACCATTCCTCTGAACTCTGTAGTGACAATGGACTGATACCAATCGTCTATACTCGGTAGGAACAATGGACTGATACCAATCGTCTGAACTCTGTAGTGACAATGGGCTGCTACAAATCGAATGTGCTATGCCGTGACAAGTGGCTGTTACCAATCGTTTTAGTTTGTAGTGACAATGGGCTGCTACCAATTGTCTATACTTTGTAATGACAGTAGGCTGCTTCCAGTCCAATGTACTATGTATTGACAATTAGTTGTTACCAATCGTAAGTACTATGCAGTCACACTGGGTTGCTACCAATCGTCTATACTCTGTAGTGACAATGGGCTGTTACCAATCGTATGTACTTTGTAGTCACCATGGGTTGCTACCAATCGTCTATACTCTGTAGTCACTTTGAAGTGATAATGGGCTGCTACCAATCGTCTTTACTCTGTAATGACAATGTGCCGTTACTAATCGTCAATAATCTGTAGTGACAATAAGCTGCTACCAATCGTCTGTACTATATAGTGACAATGTGCTGCTACCAATCGTCTTTACTCTGTAGGGACAATGGGCTGTTACCATTCGTATGTACTTTGTAGTCACCATGGGTTGCTACCAATCGTCTATACTCTGTAGTGACAATCGACTACGCTAGGTAGTAACAATAAGCTGCTACCAATCGTCTGTACTATATAGTGGCAATGTGCTGCTACCAATCGTCTTTACTCTGTAGTGACAATGGGCTGTTACCAATCGTATTTACTCTGTAGTCACAATGGGTTTCTACCAACCGTCTTTACTCTGGTAATGGGTTGCTACCAATCGTCTATACTCTGGTAATGGGTTGCTACCAATCGTCTATACTCTGTAGTGGCAATTGACTGATACCAATCGACTATACTATGGTAATGGGCTGCTGGTGGGCATTGTTTCAGTAACAAAACGATACTTCGTGTATATTTGAGTGGCCACATAATTATTTGTTAATGCTCTTTGTTGTTTTGAAGTTATCGACTATTTGATTATTAGGTGTCACACTCTATTACCAGAGACTAATAATGGTTTTTTGAATTATGTACACATCAAACACGTTATATATACCCTAGATGTTTTAACAAACAGTAAATCGACCCACAATAAATTATGTGCATGTCCACAATTTCATTAGTATCGACTAATGTAGTATGATAATTGTGAACGAATGGTTACTTGCAAATAGTGTATGAGATATATCATTATCAATAGAGAATTAATATTGTGAGCAGAATAATACGTATATATTTAGCTCTTTAGAATAATACGTATTATTCTGCTCACAATATTATATTATGTGTGTGAAGTGGCGACCCCAAATAAAGTTTGTTTGTTTGTTTGTTTGATTGGCGTTTAACGTCGCCCAAATAAAGAGCTGTAGAAGGACACTAATAGCCTTGTTATTGCGTCTTGTTCCAGATGTTTTAACTATATGAATTTAATACAGAATGATGCTTGAACAAACAACTCCCATCTCCTAATAATAGACATTTATGGTTATAACCATTTGCAAACACTCTAACGGGTCGGATTCAAGTAGCGTCTGTATTTAGTCAGTGTTTGTTTGTTTGTTTGATTGGTGTTTAACGTCGTACTCAAGGGTATTTCACTTATATGACGACGGAGACAA
>JAVFBX010028196.1:0-11402 GCA_034783855.1 Mopalia kennerleyi | reverse complement strand
CCAACACGGCACGACTGAGGTACTGGCAGTTGAGACAACATTATCGTACTACCTGGACTAAAAACGTCCGCAATGCGTTCTCTTACCACTAAAGACAGCCTGGTTTAGTTTATATATTCATACTTTAATGTTGCTACGCACAAAAAATAACACCATCGTACGCCTTTATAACTATAATTGTGCCCTTCAAATAGAAGCAAAATTTCATCACCGAAAACTTAAAATATATAGAGCCACACACCGTATGCCATAAAGAAATTAAAAAACATATTCAGTCCCACACAGGCATGTGACAGCTATCATCTAACGTGAACTGTCTTGCGAAGGTCAAACTACAATGCAATTATATACTGATCACATGATTCCAATTGTGTCTTTATTACATAATGAATCGATTGGTTTCCTTTCTCATCAAGCCTTCAATCTCCCAGCAATATCACAGCTGGTCTAGACAATAGTAACTGCTTAGTGGCCAAAGTGTATCCATCTCAAGGGAAATAAACGAACGTCATACGTAAACCAGCTTAATCTATGTCAGCCATCTTCGACAAAAAAAAACTACAAACGTACGTTTGTTATTTGCATTATACAGGTACTATACATTTCAAATGATCCCAAGATTAAGAACAGAAAAACATTTAAATATTCTAAATCTGTGCAAAACACTTACGGTTGTTAGTATTGTGGATTCGTCCATGATAACTCTGTGTTATAGTTGCTGTGTATATATTCGAAAAAGACTTGATCACTTGTTCATTTTTCTGAATAAACGTTCAGTTTCCGCCAGATAACATGTGACAGATTAAGTTGATATCTTTTAGAAGCCAACCAAATCCTGAAGTCCCGATAAACAACAATGTTTAAACTACAAAATAATAGCATCAAATATTGCGTATGAGATAACAGAAACTAAGTGGTTGACTTAGATATCATTATCATACGCTAAATTCTTTCTCTCTCGAATAAACAGAAGCCATAAAATTCATTTTGCGTCATATCTCAGACAGACGTGTTTGTGTGCCGAACCAATTCCAAGAAAAAATCAAACTTCAAATATTCCAAAAGCAAAGTCACCGTAGAAGGATGTCCACAAATCGTGTATGCAGACCGGCTGTTGGACCCTTGCAAAGTTTACACAGCTCATCCTCGACAGTATCTCTTTGACGAATCTGTTTGGTATTCCACGTGTGAAGTGCTACCCGTCGTTTACACGTCTGTTCAATGTGAATAGCGATCCTATACTAGTCTCCGTATATCCATTGGTACACACTGAAGGTACACACGAATCACGGCAGAACACAAAAAATAACAATGCAGTAACAGCTCAAGCAAGTCATTAGGAGAAAAAGAAATCCCATTAAAGCTCTTTGGGAGAAACGCTCCCTATAGGCTCCTGGTAAAGATACAACGATCTATACAGTTAATATCGAGTGGCAAGGTTTCGATTAACCCATATTTATCTGATCAATGCGAAAAGAGAGTAACTGGTATTGCTAACATAAACACTGAATTAACACTGGTAATAGTGACCCGTTAGAACACGTATATTGATCCAAACACTAGCTATCAAAAGTAAGGCTTTAACTACATTAAAAGTAGCTCAGTCATAGAAGCATTACCTGATTTTAACAGTGGATAAACGGATCTGAGGCTTGTTTAAAAGTATGCTACTTTAAATGGTGGAAGTGGATCTATCAGCTATTTTTATCAGCTTTTAGGACAATGAAAAAGCAGAGTATTATATTTTTAGCAAAACATCTGCTTTATGTACAGTATCATACGCGTAAATGTTACTATGTAAAAACCATAAAATACAATGACCACTTGCAGAAAAACGACAAGACAAGACGATAATTATGTCAAAGGGATCAAGCCTCCGTCTCTTCCACTTTCTTGCACACATTTGATTTATTTGACGGTGTGTCAAAACAATTGATAGCGAAGGGATTGACTTTCGAATCATTGACAGATTGATTAAGAAATAGTAACAACATACAATGCAATACAAATTGTGGAAATTTAACAAGTTTACAAAACCCACGCAGTTAGCTTAAATTAGTTTACTACCAGCCGATTGACTAACCAAAATTGCATGACGTTCTGAAATTACCATACCATAAATACGAATTTGAGTTAATATGCAATGCTTGAAATAATTTTCCTGTTTCCTGCACATTCGTGTAAATATTTATCATATGAATTAGAAGTTTTAGCAAAAAATCAAAATCAAAATGTTCTTCGTGTTTTTTTTTGTTTTTTTTAACATTGTGACACTTGCAGGAGTCCACCCCTCTTGCCCTAGGAATCTTAACGAAATTTTTAATCAAAATTAAATTTAATTGATTACCGACTATTAACCACTCAGTTAAGAATAACGTCGATCGTGTGAATATTATTTTACACCACATTCAGCATTATATCAGCTTAAATTTGCAACACTCAAATTTAGTCCCTTACCTTTTATATAACTTTGTTATCCATTGAGAAACACACATACCAGATTACCAATCAACCATCAACGTCTGTACAGTGGCTGTATATCTTAAGTGACAGAAGAATTAGATTAAACTGATCCCAATAAGTAGTTGCCTTTCATTTTCTGACGATTGGTGTGTATAGTAGCACAGTAAAGGTAAAAACTAACGACAAGTTCATATTTCACCAAGACGGGAGAATAACGTTCGAGAATGATTAGAGTTCTGGCATATCGTACAAGTATATAGACAATTCACATCGGTGCTGCAAATGTTGTACGAGATAGGGCAGATACGTTAAAGAAGATCATTTCACAGTATATACCCACAGACAAAGCACAGAAAGGTTATCAAGATATATATCTAGCTGATACTGCGGCCCGTTTAACTGAAACAACATTGACTACTCTTATCTTTTGTAATATATCGTTGAATACTTCCTATCGCGCCAAAATGGCTCACTGATTCTCTCAGGGCAGAAATCTAATGGACACAGTTAACCATACAAGTGCTTTGTTCTTGATATTAACGCTTCATAAATTCGGGAAAAAATATTAGATTAGTTTCAAACTTATAACTACGTTTTCATAAATCTGAACTGATATCTTTGATAAATGCTATACTGTAGGTGTTAAGCTATTGTAAGTCAACTCCAATATGATGAAGCCCAATAACAGGCCCAAATCAATAGGATAGAACCTAGTCAATTAATACGTACGTACCGGTATATCATTTGACCGTCGAAATAATACCTATCGATTTATTGCATTTTTATGCTTAGAATTGTCCATTTAGGTCCAGCTAATTGAGAAAATGGCAGCGAAATCTAGGTTTTGTCATACTGACTCAATACCAATGCATGCTATATTTAACTGCGTTGATACTATTAATTACAGAGGAACTGACCACTATGAACCTTAATATATGATGTCATGCCGATTGTGACCAAGAGCACTTATTTACATCGACCGAAGTGTTCATTAATTTTAAAGAGGGTTGCACTGTGCTTTACTGAGTAGATACACTCTCTTACATTATATATTGATATATTCAATTAAAATCCAGGTAGAGGCAAGCGAAATTGTTTCTTTCTCTACATTAAAAAATATATATCCAACCCACCGGTCAGTTAAGTACCAACTCGCCCTCAGTAAATCTTTGTTAACCGGAGTGCTTAGTCTACAGGTTTTCTACGTGTTTATTGGTCTTTTTGGCCCAGTGTGAGACGCTTCTGATCGATTCGCGAAAAGATGTCTGCTTTCAAATTGTTACTTTATGGTAAAAATGAGCGGAAACAAAAACTAACTAATATTAGCGGATTATCGATTTTGTTTCAGGACGTTTTCATTTCTTTATGGACTAACTGATTCAAGCCAAATAAAGATGAGAACGGTATTTCCATAATGAAGCGCATTTCTTTTTACAAAATGTTATCTTGATTAAAGCAACATCGTTGGTGTTAAGTAAACACTGGTAAAGCTGGCAATCCTTCTATTTATGCAGCTGATCGGCGTGAGCTTCAGTTGATACTAAAACATGGCGAGATTTTTTTTTTACACCATCTCGCTCGTGTTTATCAAAGAATACAGTGATTCACATGCAGCATTAAACAACAGCTGTTGTTTAATCGACAATTTACGTTTCTCTACAATACCTGGCATCGCCTGGATGACCAAGAGTGAAAATTGCTCTTTCGTGGAAAACGAACGTTCGCAACAGCTTGATTAACATTAAGTGACATGTAAAGTTTTTTTGTGGCACTGGGACAAAACCTGGAAGGCCGTTGCATTCTATGGAATGGTGATGCAAATAAAAATGTGATCTGGTTTCGTGTAGTTCTAAGTCTTCAGACTGTGGAGAATTACATTTTTAATTACAGATTTCTGTTAAAAACTGTTGATGACCAACGCTGTACCCAAAAGGAACCGAATTCTTTGTAATTCCAATGAACACATAAAATTAACATATACTAATATTAGTGTATTAACGATCGGGTTTTGGAACAGTCATCCGCTCTGTGTAAACTCGGTTCTTTAGATGGAGGCCAAACACACGTTTGTGAAAACAGATTGCTAAAATCAACTTCTTGCCTTTTGATGTTGCGGATGACAATATTATGAAACCAGAAGCTTTGGTGTTAAATAAACATCGTGGACCCGTCCAATCACCAAACCGATTTTCATGATCTGATGTTTATATTTGCAGAGGACTGTTTTTTATTATACCATCATATGTGGATTATCTGTATTTTAGACATTATATTGATAATTTCTTATGAACATCATCAAGGCAATGCTGAACTGAGATATTGCTAATTAATATTTCAACATGGTTGTATTGTATAAAGATTGATTCGTCTACTATTTCCTAAAATGATATATTATATCAATTATTAATTCATTATTATAGGCAGAACGACCATCGATGCATCATTAGTAACAACGTATATATATATATATTTATATGTAAATGTATATATTGCATGGCCACACGCGTTAAACATGTGCAATTTGCCTTGTCGAAGGTGTTTCAATTGTGGTTCAATACAGATGAGAATGTACCAAAGCAGATTGGCCATCAATCGCTGCACTTTTAGTATCCTAACCGATTGTAGAAGCCGTACATCAAACTAATTGTCCATATAAAGGTCCATTATTAATGACTTTCATGTTACTGAGGCTACAATTACATAGCAGTGGCGCCAAAACAAGTATCAACCAAAGAATTATGACAAAACCTTTTTGTTTTTGCTTAATCTCTCGCATAAATTTGAAAAAATTCAGACAAAATTGTTTCCAGGCTTAGCATTTTGACTCGTGCTATACATTCGTCACTTTAGCTTATAGACTATTTTAATCCAAAAAGATAGCGTTCAACTCCAGTAAGTAATGTGTGCGTTTACGAGAAACCACTACACTCTTATGGCTCCAATGGAACCATTTAAGGTTCTTCTGTCATGGCTCTGGTGGAACCCTTTATGGTACTGTATGGAACTCTTGACAGCAACTGTTTCAAGTATTTCTCCCTTTCTGGAAACAGCTATATTCCTCCCTTTCTTATGATGTCAAGGAGCTGTTTTTTGTCGTAATGGTTCCATATAAAGAATATATATTCTTTTATAAAAAACCGCCAAAGAACCATAATTTATAAGAGTGTAGCGACTGAGTTGTGCCGCCCGATAAGTTCTGTATTCTACATCTGTAATTCCAAAACAACACTATTTTGTTACTTTGTTGCCTCCGGCCGAAAGTCCAATAAAAAATGAGAAATAAATCTTGAAACTTGGCTTTTAATTTTATGACATTTAATATATTTATAATCCTCGTGTCTAGTATACTCTTAATTAGTGATTATCAGAAAATGTCAACATTGTCTAAAAATGAGTCCTTCTTAGATCCTGTCAATAATTGACATCAATAACTGTTGTCAATGGCACCAAGACTGATATGTAAACACTGCTGAAGTGTATTCGTCGTAAATTTCAACCGTTACTCTATTTGGCCCAGTTGCTCGAACCCTAGGTATAGATTTTCAACATGGCGTGACGCCATCTAACAGAGAATTAAATGTTATATCGCTTCGAGCAACAGGCGCCTAGATAACCAAAAACGAAATAAATACATGCCTTGTCGAAACTAAACTTAAAACCATACCGCTGTCCTCGTGTCGGTAAGTAGACGATTGGACTATGTTGCCCGTGTGACATATCATCACGGTACAATTTGCAGCTACAACCTGAACATGTGCGATATTCTCAACTTACCGAATACGATATAAACCATCTACATATGAGAAATGTGGGCTTTAATCTTGATCCTTCAGGAAAATATCTTCATCAACTAAATATTCTGTTTTTTCTGTAGAGATCAGTTTGCAATCTAGGTAGGGGTAATATCCTTGCCATCGTTTGCACTGACGAAGAACACATGTTTGGACTCTTTACAAAATCAGTTCAGTTAGATCTCAATGCAAAACATGAATTTTATAATGACTTCTTTAAATTGGACAAT
Source organism: Mopalia kennerleyi (assembly GCA_034783855.1). Taxonomy (NCBI): domain Eukaryota; kingdom Metazoa; phylum Mollusca; class Polyplacophora; order Chitonida; family Mopaliidae; genus Mopalia; species Mopalia kennerleyi. The sequence continues at coordinate 4,918 of JAVFBX010028196.1, read as the reverse complement.
TAATTTCCTATTACTTTGTATTTAACCGTACGAACCAGCTAATTGTAGCAATTAACAATTAATTGAGATAGAGTTTCAACTATACAGAATACAAAAACGATAGTTAGTAATAGTTTTTATCTATGAGCAAATGTTGGCATTCTCCCAGATTGGTTCAGATGTCTAAATGGATGAACGTACCTTTTGGCAGCAGGGCAGCTACAAAACTATACTTAAGCTGTGACAGTCTGCCGACAACTGATATGTTTGAATCATATTATCAAATCGCGGATCTGATATATATGTCATTGGTCTGATTAAAAGTAAATGTAGCGAGCATTGCAGCCATTGACAAGTGATACTTTTCTAGATCATCTAAACGGCTATAGATGTGTCTAAAAGTGTACGTATGATAGAAATCAGTACAGGTGTGAAATTAAATTGAATACTATCTGTATCGCTACTCTGAGGAACTTATTTATGTTACATGTAGTTGCACGTTATCGTATTTATGGAAACCCAGCTATCTGTATTCAGCTCACATATTTATCTGTTCTATCAATTCCTCGGTTTGGCAATGGATACCAGATGTTGGGGCTTGTTATTTTCGAATTTTTTAAGTGGTTGATATGTGCCATGGCAGAGGTGGTTATCCTCATATAGGGCCTACGAAGTACACAGTATATATATTTTGCATAAATAAAGAGAGACAAAAATGAGCTTGCCTCCTGCGGGATAAGGTACCGGGTTCGATTCCTGGTAGAGGTAAGCACATTTATCTCTCTTAATTTATTCAATATATATAGATATTATTCAATATATATATATCTTTATATACGCATATATATATATATATTGGACAAATGGAGAGAGAGGAATTCGAACCCGGTACCTTTGGGTTACAGGCCCAACACTATACCGAGGGGTCTTTATATAGAAGGTAATGCAGCAAACAGTTTGGTTACTTCTCGCTAGTGCTTGTATGCTTCGCAACTATACAGCGAAACATGCGAGAACCTGGCAAACACTATCAAATAATTTGAAACATTTGTACAGATATGTTAAATCTGATACTTGTTTAATACCATGGCTAAATTTATTAAATTATTTCTTGATCTAAAAGAAACGTCCTACTCTTTCCTTCGTCGCAATAGTGACCTTAAGCAAAATCCAATCCGAACATGGCTTGATTTAATGTTTATCGATAAGGATTAAATTTCAACGGAAACACAGAAAGATTGACGAAAGTGCTTATCAGGTTTACCAGGTCCATGATAAGGCAACAGATTAGGCAACAGAGCTTATGATACCCTTATGATGAGTATAAATATAACTGATGTAATGGTAAAATATTGAGAGATTTAAATAAAGGTTCAGTAGGTTGAAGACGATGAGATAGGGAAATGATACGTATTGCACGCTTTTGAAGGAGAACAACTGGTTTCAAATGGTTTTTATACGTACCACCCCAAATAACGATTCCATAGTTAAGGTAAGGGAATACCAAGGAGTTGTAGAGGATAGATAATGTTTTGTTATTAACAGAACTAGAAATATATTTGAGATATACTTGAGGTCATCTTATGAACTCGTACCCATGGGCGGTACATCGAAGTAGGGTCAGCAAGGTGACACGCTCAACGCAGACCTACTGCCGCAGGCTTCCAGAGATGAGCGAGATAATTTTTGTTTCCGATTTAAACCTCAACCATGGTAACAAGATATTTCTTAGTGCGACAGTCTTATCTAAACTGACATACATACATTTGCAACACCACAATAAAAACAAACTCAAACTGCGTTTTGTTTGCATTTAACTTTATATAACATGAATCTAATTCCTTCTCCCCAAAGCTGGTACGTTATAATTATCGATTGTCATGTGTTTATTGGTGTACATATATATCATAACCCAAACCAACATTAAGCGACGAACCTATTTAGACGTCGGCCTAATGTTCACATTTTATAGTACTCATTTAGCATAAATCTAAGTTGAACACGTTGATCGGGATGTCATTCGATAAACTTCTGTTGTTAATGCTCTTTGGGGCCGAAACTATTTATACATAATCAATTCAGATCAATTGTAACAGCCATTAGTGTGTACGGGCGCATTGTAGCCTTTGTGTCACACGTTCGTTTGTAAATGTTTCTGTTTGATGCGGTAAAGTCACATACCTTTTTGTATGAATGTATCAAAGCACTGTTGGACGTATTGTTTCGGTTACATTGTTAAAATACCACTGAGTATTAAAGGGTAGCATTGTATATAGACTGTATAGTAACTTAGACCTAGAGGAACATTGATGTTCCGGCAGAGAAGAAATCTTATAGTTTTATTCCTGTTCTACTGTTGCCATTTTACGCTGGGGTACATGAATGAGGTATGGAATTAATGAGTGACTTAGTCGGTGAATGTGATAGTGAGTGAATCTGTGAGTGAGTGGTGAGATGAATGAATGAACCAATCAATCCGCCAATCAATCAATCAACCCTGTATAATGTTATCATGAACATGGTCAGTACACTAGCTTTTTATATTCAGCCAACTTAGAACCGAACTGATATTATCATTATGTATGATTATATTATCTATACTTCCACTGAACATTCACCGAGCTGGATTTTTTCGAGACAAGCTTTTCCCGATGTGAATCTAATATGGTTTACTCCATCTAGAATACATTATAATTACAGGCAAAGCTACAGCTCGGTTTGATGTCATGATAAACGAGTTTTGATTGAATACTTGACGTGCTCCTTTGAACGTACACAATGTTCGACCATTGAATCCTACGGTAAACCAACACTAAATGGCTGTTTTGTGGCCGCTATTAGTCCGCGGTAATGACACAATTCTAGGTTATTAAAAGGCTATTAATATTCATTTGTTAAACTGTTTGATGTTCTTTATTTTGGGTTCAGAACCTCGATGAAGTAGGTAATAGTGAGTGAATTTGTAGATGTCGTTTTAACAAATTTCATTTCCTCAAATACGTCGCAGGTAAAATGTATAATTGTCCAAAGAGTATAAATGTTGTTTTAAACAGATTTTGCGCCAAATAAACAAAAACAAATAACAGACAAATTTTGTTAATGTTGAGTATAGATAAAATGTTGGTTTTCATCTGATTAGAAAATATCTAATTTAGCTTTCAAAATTTCCGTAAAGCAGAGTAATCATCTTCTCTAGCCAAGGGTTTTATATCCGAGCAACTCTGCATTATACCCGAATCACCGTATATATGCCAACACTGCTTTACAAAGTTAAACAAACTGTCAAAACTGGAGTACGACATTCAACATGGGTTATCTACGCTGGTTGGATGTAACTGTAAACATATTGAGTTAACTATAACCTTGATCATTTTATCCGCGGTGGCGTAGCTGAGACACTCGTTGCAATCAATGATCTGCCAAGGGTTGTAATGCAGAGTTGCTCAGATATAAAAACCTTGGCTAGAGAAGATGCCGAGTAATCGGATTTCACATATTCACTAGTCTGTGCCACTCATCATAGCAGTCTAAATGTACGTCGAGATGTTGACGTTTGATACACTCGGGCCATCTTGTTTTGCACTTCTTTTATTTGTTGGTCTGCGGCAAACATCGCCACAAATATTACGCGATGGCTTGGCATGGCTAACGAGATTTGTCTTAGTCTCGTCCGCTATAGAAACTCTCGCGAGAATACGACTGTCACCATAGCTTTGCGGCTTATCATATTAACTGTATAGACGTCTTCAGCCGAATTTTAGCCAATTACCTACAAGTTCTTTCGAAAATGATAATTAATTTTACTTCCAGTGTGATATCACAAAATCCTATCCATTATGTAGACCTACATGCATGTCATTTACCGAATACACCATAATGTGCGCTATTAAAATACGTACTTGACCTCAGTCCTCGTCTTAAAAGACGTTGAGACCAGTTGACTCTGGTTGTTGTTTCGTCCCACTAAAATGTCAGATACATGTGGGTGTTATTATTATTGTAAACTGTCAACTGTATGTTATAATCTTACGGTAAAATATGGTTATTTTTATTTCTTGGTCACTGGTATGAGTTGATCTTCCTTTATTAACAACAACAGTCCCTGGATCTATTTTGTATTTTCTGTCAGGCAATGTTGTTTCGTAATAAATGCGTGTGTAGACATTATTACAATTGATAAATAGATTAATAGTATTGATACCAAGTTATATTATAAAAACAACTCTTACTTACAAGGGAGTCAAACACACTTCTGGTAAATATACAACTCACAATTTATATATTTTGAATAATTGAAGAGAGAAAAATGTCCTTGCCTCCTACGCTATGTATGTCTATAACGGCATTGTATAATATATAGTGAACATGTGTCAAGGCTCGTGCTGACGTCACAATCAAGGATCCAAGGTGTCCGTGATATATAGACACGCATCATTTGCATAATCACACTGGTATATTAGTTTTTATGACAAGAAGTTGATTATAACAAATAACAATCAAGTGATAATCGAAATTCACGAACACTTGCATTTACCTCATTGCTCCCAAATTGAGGGGTTTGTTTCATATATATATTGGTTTCAGAATAACACGTCGAAACATTTTGATTTCCTGTACGTTATTTGAAAATAAGAATTATATCGATCGGCAGCTTTTAACCAAATATTAAAATATATGTTATAAATGAATTGTAAAACACTTACATAATATACAAAAATGACTTTTATCATTTAAAAAAAAATAAATAAATATGCTTTATTGGCAGCGGGAATCCTTAAGCTTATGCCACATTATTTTGTTGTAAATGTTGTCTATACACTGTAACACATTACCGTAGTTTTAACGGTAAAATGCTGTGAATCTAACGGTATATTACCGTTTTACACCCAGCCGGTCGTTTTACGGTTGATTACCGTACTATATGTCCAAACAGGGTTGC
>JAVFBX010028085.1:0-17969 GCA_034783855.1 Mopalia kennerleyi | reverse complement strand
AATTTTGAAGTTATCATTGTTCCAAATTATTTCTTTTGCAAGGTTTTTATCAGTATTCCGGTTTAGATTTTGCTGGAAATCACCCCACGCCGAGAATACGTCTATCCAAAAAGCATTACATAAACTTGGATTAATAGCCTTCTCAATGACGTATGACCCCAATGTAATTGGGTCAATTCCTAGCGGGAGTTTAGACTTCATAAGTCTACTCCATTTTGTATTTTTATGTGTCAAACGTTTCATCCATGAGATTTTTTGAGCCTTTATGACAGATTTAACATCAGGCATACTGAGACCGCCCTCCCACGGAGGTCGGATGGCTATTTGCCGTGCTACCTTATCAGGTTTGGAGTTCCATAAAAATGCAAAAAGCAATTTCTGGAGAGCGTTCACATATTCAATACTAGGATTAGGGAGTGCAGAGAAAAGATGATTAAGCTTTGACAAAATTAGACTCTTAATGATCACAATTCTACCAAGGGGATTAATATTTCTTTGGGACCACAGCCTGAGAAGAGATTCTATCTCCTTGAATTTATCTTTATAGTTACGTTCAACCATTTCAGCTAAATTCAAGGTGAATACAAGCCCAAGAGTTTTAAAGTCAGATTGTGTCCAGTCAAGGCGGTCTTTTGTTTTGAATACTTTATCAGAATTTTTTGCCGCACCAATCCATATAATCCTTGATTTGTCAGCATTCATTTTTAATCCAGAAAATGAGTAGAAAAGATCCAGAGAATGTAATGTAGCATGTAGACTTTTTTCACTCCCATCTAGAAAGACAGTCGTGTCGTCTGCATATTGGGATAAGGTGTATTCCTCTAAATTAATTTTTATGCCAGTGATGTTTTTATTGTTTCTTAACATTACTCCCAGTACTTCAGCCGCGAGTAAAAATATATATGGCGAAACTGGGTCCCCCTGACGGCAACCTCTTGAAATTTCAAAGAATCTAGATGCAAAGCCATTGACGAGAACACAAGATTGTGCATTTGTGTACAGAAGCTTTATCCATTTATTAATTGATGGACCGAAATTGAAAAGATTAAGACATTTTGATATGTAATTCCAGTCTACACTGTCAAATGCCTTTTCAAAATCAATTAATAGTAACATGGCTGGAATATGGTTATCTTCTGTATGTTGCATTATGTCATACAACAATCGTGTATTTTCGCCTATGAATCTACCTGAAACGAACCCATTTTGATCCTCGTGAATGATTTTAGGAAGATATTTTTTTAACCTATTAGCAATTGCAGCTGATGCTATTTTGTACGATACATTAAGGAGGGAGATTGGTCTCCAGTTCTTAAGAAATTGTTTTGGTTTACCTTCCTTTGGAATGCATGTAATTATGCCCTGTTTAATAGAGGGAGATAACCCATCATTTTCGTATGCATAGCTGAAGGCATTACATAGAAATTGCCTTAGGTCTTGCCAGAAAAATTTATAGAATTCCGCAGTATATCCATCAGGACCTGGGCTCTTTTCGTTTTTCATTTTCTTCAGTGCAGTTAAAAGTTCTTCTTTATTTAATGGCCCTTCCAGCTCATTACGTTCGTGTTCATTTAGTTTGGGTATATCTAGATGTTGGAAGATGTCGTCAACAGTGTTTGCACATGTATCCTTTTCTGAATATAGTTTCTCATAGAATTGTTTTGTTTCTGCCAGTATTGCCTTGCTGTTTGTCACTATGGAGCCATCTCCCTTTTGTAAACGGATTATCGATTTATTTACAAAATTCCGTTTTTCTAAATTTAAAAAGTATTTTGATGGTTTTTCCCCATAGTCTGCCCAGTTAGCCTTCGCCCTAGTTCTTATTCCCTCTGTAATGACCTTGTTAATTTCTTCGATTTTTTTGTTTAGATCTGAAATTGCATCTACTATTTCCTCTTTTATTTTTAAATCGGTTGTTTTGTCTAAGTTGCTTTCCAGTTCGTAAAGAGTTTTATTTAATTCATTAATGTTTTTTGTTCTTTCTTTTTTCTTAAATGTCGAGTATGAAATAGTTTTCCCTCGAATGTTTAGTAGTATGACTTCAAAAAGCAGTTGGTCACTTATCTCTGTACCAGTTCCTTCTCTATATTGTGCTACGGTTTCGTTTATAGTATCTTTTATTAGAGTTACATATTCCTGGTCTCTGAGTAATGAATTATTAAATTTCCAAAATCCTTTCCCTTTATCTATATCTTGGTATTTAATAGCAATTGTAATTAATGAATGATCAGATCTATAACTCGGATGAATTTCAGATTTTGTAATACTGGGTAAAAAATTGCGTGAAATTAGAAAAAAATCTAAACGTGCTTGCTTTAAAGGAGTCGGTTGCCGCCAGGTGTAGCGCCGTTCATATGGGTTAGAGTCTCGCCATGGGTCAATAAGGTCAAAGTAGTCGATTAGTTCAAAAACTCTTTCTCTGCACTTGGGGTGGTTAACATTAACATAATTGTATGTATCCAAATCAGGGTTTTGTACCAAGTTCCAGTCCCCACATATAATGACGTGTTCGGACTGCCAATCAGAAATTAGAGATTGAATTTCATTGAAAAACATAGGATTATCGTCATTTGGGGCATAAATACAAACTAGAGTGAAGGTGAGCTTTGGAGTTTCAATTTCCAGTAGTAAATAATTGCCATTTGCTCTATCAAGTTTTTGTTTTGAAATTTTAAATTCAAAATTATTTTGGAATAATATAGCCACACCCCGGGAATTCGAATTGTGAGGGCTAATAACTGTTTTGTATCCCCATTCAGTTTCTATTTGTTTGACCATACTTTTGGTGAAATGTATATCTTGTAGGCAATAAATAGAAAAGTTTTTTTTCTTCAAATGTCTAAATACATCAGACCTCTTTTGTTTGTTATTTATGCCCCTACAATTCACAGAAGCAATGCAAATTTCATTTTTGTCATTCATCATGTGTACATGAAAGTATTGTGTTGTGGACGGAAGTCAAGAAATCGCAAACATGCCCATCATGCGCCTTCAATAACTGTATATTGTGTAAACACACATCTTTAAACTGGTTTAATAAGTTATTTTGTGAGTAAGTACCTTCTACTTGTGGCTTATAATAACCAACTAAAAAAAGACGAACAGGAGAAGAGCGTGTAGTAGGCCTACATCGATACTGACATTCGGAGTAGTGTGTATTGTGACGGCTTATAGAGGGGCATATCTGTTTACAAACTATAACATCATAATATACATTTAGTTGCACATTCATTACATAACATATTAAATTGAGTTTTGACTTGACCTTAATACAATAAAAAAATAGAAACAAAAATACCCAAGTGATCATATAATTATAATCACTGGGATATCATGTTGGGAGGAGTTCAGGCTAACATTTATATATACAGTTCTATATACAGGTTGTGATAGGTTTGTTTGTTTGATTGGTGTTTAAAGACGTACTCAAGGGTATTTCACTTATTAGACGACGCAAACAAAAGCAGAACATACAAACATATCAGGTTCCTATTCCCCTTTAGCTCTGAGAACACCAGGGCGAACAGAAAGCTCCCTCTTTTCTCGCCTCTTACGATAGACCGAGGGAAGCCGAGGGAGTATTCTGCAGGGCCTGCCAACCCGCTCCCTCGCGGGGTTGGTTGTGATAGGAACACAAGTACTGCATAGGTCATATCTTAAAAGAGTCATCTTTGTCAATCATATTGTGATTAATGTCAACATAGTATGATCCGCCACTAACATGGTAACACAGAGTTGAATTGTTTGATCACAACATTGAATCTGACCGATCTAACAGGTATGACAGGTTAACAGTTCACACACAACACAGCCTATTACCATAACACAATGTCATTGTAAACCTGATAGACACGTGTTCGGTCCGGCCAACCATACTTGGCAAAAGCTGTGTGACACGATTACTGTTGACATTATTCTCCAACCATTTTGACGAAAATATTTCACACGGAATCACGTGACTGGCCCAAATGACCATATATGGTAGTATTATAAACTACGATTGGCAGTTACGGTACACAATCCGCCCACATTCAGAGAACAACATAAACAAAAGCACATGTTCGCTCTAAACCGTCTTACGTTGTACAAATTCGCACTCAGTTACGTTGAAGTAAGGGAGTTTCGTCCGGGTTGCGTGGACCACGAGCGATTAATTCATCCACACGGGAATAAGAACTGACTAAACCTATCACATTCTTGAAGGTCTTCGCAAATATTCTACCATCACGTGACCAGGCTGCTGATATACCGGGGTGCTCGCTCACAGATTTTAATAATTTCTGATTTTGTTGGGTTAGGTCCTCCTTGATAACTATCTTAGATCCTTTTAAAGCTTTCCTTCTTTTAATACATTCGATCTTGTGTCTTCTCGCAATAAATTTGACAATTACCCCTCTCGGCTGGTTCTCTGATTCCGCTTTGTGTGGCCCTAATCTATGACAGATGCCAATGTCCGATTGAGTAAGTGTCATGTCTAATTTGGAGTTTATGAGTGACACAACTTTGGCAGCACACTCATCGATTGTTTCTGTTTTTGTATCCCCTTCCAACCCGTACATTCGAATACTTTCTAATCGACCATGTTGCTCTAGGTCATTGTTGCGAATTTTTAAATGATCAATCTCTTTGTTTAGTCCCGATATTTCTTCCCTATCTTTCTCACGCTCTAGGCTGATTTCCTTCATGTCTGATCTCAATATATCATTCTCTTGTTCCAATGTGAATATTCTTCCCTCTTGTTGTTCTATCATGTTAGTTAGTCTATTTACAATTTTAGTTTCAGTGTTTTCTAACTGTTCAACAAGTTTTTCACTGGTAACAACCTGTTCTAATTTGGACATGATTAGCGCAAGTTGAACTTGAATAGAAGGGGTATTTGTCTCACCTTGATCTGTCATCATAGTGTTACCTGCCCGTTTATGTCCAGCATCATTGTCCTTATCCACTTTTGGTGAATCCTCGACACTACTCAGGGATGACATCTCTTTTCGTTTCTGTCGTTTTTTTGAATTACTTGGCATGGTAGAGACACACGCAGGTAACTTGTAGAGGTATAGATCTACGAGGCGTAAGGTGCTATGTTGAAAGCGAGCTAAAGTGAGGCGTGGCAAAAACTGGTCGTGTGGCTTCAAAGTCCGTGCAGTCCTGGGCTATAGTTATAGTATGGGCGCACCCCTGCTACACTGTCAATACAGCCTGAGTCGATGATCAAAATAATCAGCTCAATAATCTGACGAATTTCATACAATTTGGTAGATAAAGTGTCTCGACATTGATTCAAAAGACTTTAGATATCATATTTGGTCTTGAGTATTGTACAAATCACAAACCCATACGGTTAAATGGTGATCTCACTCAGAGCCTAAATTTCCGTCCTCCCTACTCAACCGCCATCTTTCATCGTCTCATAATAAAATATTGAAATGTCAACAGAAAAGCATTTTTGTTTGTCATAACTTAATATTTAAGAAAATGCTATCTTTAGTTTGTTATCCAAATTATTGCTATCCAATCCAACATTAACTTCAGCTTCACAGGGACATAAACTGACAGCCAAGTACTAAGATAATTTCACCAAGTGTTTTTACCAGTAGATGGAGAACTTTTAGAAATTCTCGCAAGAACAATATTTGAAAGTTCTTCAAATAAACATATTTAAGAACGGTCTTTTAAGAACTAAAAGAGGTTCTCTATATGATCCAATCGACGAACTTTTTAAGATTCTTGGAAGAACCATTTACGTGTGTTCTTCAAAGAACCTCTTTTAACGGGTTCTCCAAAGAACCATTTAAAGAGAGTTCTTCAAAGAACCATTTTTAGAGGGTTCTTCAAAGAACCAATAAAGGTTTGCTATATGATCCACTCCGAAGAACCTTTACAGGTTCTAACTAGAACCTTTTCTTAGAGTGTAGGACATGCGCGCAGAAGGTGATCTCTTGCGGCTGTCCTACAGGAAAGTTAACTGGTTGCTAAGTTTAAAAGACCTCCTTCTCCTGCCGCCTACTAGTATATTCCAGGTCTCCTTCTGGTTTACGGTTCAGCCCCACTAAGGTTCTAATTGTTCACATATCATTCTTTTCAACAATTTCCAAACCAATTTTATTTATTGCAATTTCGCAGTTTTATTTTAATGACAATTTCTTCCATTTTTTTAACTGTTATTACAAAAATAAATTGAAACGCATGTGGCCTTTGTCAACCATACTTAAATGATTTTATGTCGTTTTGTCACTATTGGTATTACACCGCATCTAAACTAAGAGCACAAATACTTTAGTTCCTTATACCTTACGTGAAATTGTGTTTGTGTGATTGATCGCAAACAGGCCACGTGACATTTAACACAATTTGACGTTGCAACATTCCTGTGGATGCTGTACAATAATAGCAATGGAGCGAGCTAAGGCTAGAGACATTGGTAGTTATCTCATCTACATGTACTGGCCTATGTAATCTCCACCTTGTTCACGTGTGTTTGTTCTTTACAAAATTGTTCTTCACGCCGTCTAGGGAAAATGTTTTCTTGTAGAAATACTGATAATAGTCATTGTATTCACCCTGGATGTGCATGTTTAGCGATTTGGCTGGTCTTCCACATGGCCCAGATATAAAACATGGACAATATATGGGTTTAAACATAATACAAGCTGTAAAAACATACACAAATACAGATATAAACAGGCTTAACATGTATGCCCCATTTCATAGTTGGTTACAATGTAAGTCTATTTCGCTAAGATCTGCCCCTGATGAAACTTGTGTCAAACAGTGGAACGAATAGATTTTGTATAACAAAGTACGCAATGTATGTTTGAGAATGGAACATCATGAATTATTAGCTGGAGACCTTAGGAAATCAATGGTCTAGCGTTGACATATCATGGTGCTACGTTCTCAAACATACATTGCGTGCTTTGTTATACAAAAGTTATTCGTTCCACTGTTTGACACAACAGTGGGATAACATTTATGTTGCTAACAATCCTGTCCACTTGTCCAATTTTGTCAAGTCTCAGTCTGTTCGGATGTTTGCTAGCAAGTTAAAACCGAGGCGGTGTTGGATTATGTTCATATCGCCGTCCTTATAGTAATAACAAAAAAATCTTATAGATTTACAACAGTTTTTAGGAAGTTAGTATAGTAGTTTCATTGTTAATAATCCCTCGTGATAATGGAAGGAGCAAATGTAAACACAAGCACAGGAATGAGTAATAATGGCCGCAGCGAGGGGTACGTGCCATCCACAATGGTTTTGGTGACAATTTTGACTATATTCGATGTCAGTATCTTGGTTGGGATTTTGGGAAATATTCTACTCATAGTGGTCATTGCCTGTGTTAAGACCATGCGCACCTTTGTCAATGAATGCATGTTTTCCTTGGCATTAGCGGATTTGGTCGTTTTGATAACGCTGCCATTTCGTCCAATCATAGAGGCAATGGCAGACTGCACAATTCCAATCGGAGATGATTTTTGCAAGTAAAACAAACTAACTGCCTCTTTTTACCTGCCTGTTTTACAAGCGTATGCAAATCAAAAGCAATAATGTCAGCAATATCGTTAACCAGTGGCAACTGTGATCATCAGTTGCAGCTACCTGACACTTCTTCGTAAACTTCAAAGTTTGACTTTTAAATAATAACCCATACACAAGCAAGTGTAAATTTAACGCATTTGGGGGACGACCAGCATTTGCCTATAAGGAATAGAGCGTCTGATGATGTTTATACCAGAAGAATTTTATATACGTTTTATTTACCCAATGGCAAGGCAGTGCCAGTTCAATGCATTGTTTTTGTCAATGTCTTTCAGCGGACGCTTTCACAAACTGCGTTTGTTAATCGCCAAATTAAGCTACCTTAACTCTATTTGTTTCCAAGCAGACACGTTGTCTAAGCGGTACGTTTGTGATGTATCCAATTTGGTGCCATACTCTGGAAATCGGTTAAGCTTCGAGAGATTATAGTACCTGTGTTTCACCACTAACATTAACAATGTAAGGGTTTAAACACAATACAAGCTGTAAAAACATACACAAATACAGATATAAACAGACTAAACATGTAAATCAAATAAATTCCTCATTTCACAGTTGGATACAATGTAAGTCTATTTCGTTAATCTCTGCCACTGATGGAACTTGTGTCAAACAGTGAAACGAGTACGGCGATTGTTTGGGGGAACCTGTAAGAATGATAATGTCAGTTTGTCGAGCAACAGAGACAGAGGGCTAATTAAACAGTAAGGTTCCGGTATATATTAAGGACAAAATTATATATATACTAAATATATATACTATATAATTATATACATGTATATGCCACAACTCGTACCTCGAGTTTTCCCTATTCCGCATGTATAACCAGACCGGTAATTTCACAAACTGCCACATGACCCGAAGCCCCCCACATCATTTGCCAAATATATATTTGATACATTCCAATCAAATAAATCGTTTCGTATCTTTGACAAAGGTACAAATGATAGTTGTCAAAATATTCATATTACATGATAAATCGGTATCACCAAATAATAACAGAGTAGATGATACTTCAGAGTTGAATCAAGAGACAGAAACTCCATCCAACATACGCTGTCGCTGTTCTGTATATAGCGGACAGTGAAGTAAATAATGATCAGCAGTTTCAGTTCTGAATCCGCAGTTACATTTAGCATTTAAAGTCAGGTGATTGTTAAGTAAGTCATCATTGAGGGAGCTCCATCCATTGCGAAGACGGCATACTATTATATTTTCCGGTCATGTAGTACCATGATGGCGGGCAGCAAGGTTTGAAGTATTTACTGAGTTTTTTTTACAAAGGAATTAACATTTGTGTTGGTTTTGATTTCGGAAGGTAAGTTGTTCCACTCTACAACAGTCGCTGGGAAAAAATAATTTTGGAAAAGTTGAGTCCTGCAGAAGAATGTAGTAAAATGTTGATTGAAAGTTGGGGAAGTCGAGGACGAAGTAAATGTACAGGAATGTCGTATAATATCTTGTGAAGAAATAGTTTCAGTCTATGAATAATACATCTACGTTTTAAGGCGATAAGATCTAATTCTTCTTACAGAAGTTGAGATGATTCACTTCTTGTTACACCGGTTATGGCTCTGATACAGTCTTTTTGGATCCGTTCTAATCGTTTTACTTGTGTTTCCGCAAGACCATCCCAGACCACATCGGCCAAATCAAGAATTTAACGTATAAATTATTTGTACATCTTCTCCAGGCTTTTTTGTCAAGTTTATATTTTAGGGAACAGAATAAGGATGACCTCATGGTAACTTTTGAAATGGTATTTTCGATGTGTTCCTTCCAAGAGGCATCGTGGGAAAGTATTACTCCCAAGTGTTTATGGGATGTCACCGTGGTAACAGGAGTCGGTTTAAAGTCCATGTGTATTTTGGATGGTTCTCTGCATGCATCTGGATACAAGAAGACTCTGTGGTTTTGAGGCATTAAACTGCACAAGCCATTTCCCTGCCCAACATTCAGTTAAATGGAGATCGTGTTGAAGACACTGCATGTTATGTGGGTGGGGCAAATCATTTAACATCACATACAGACAGTTTTCAACAGAGAACATACGAATATTGTTAATTATGCCTGTTGGAAGATCATTAATTAATAGTAGAAACATCAGAGGGCCGAGAACTGAACCTTGAAGAACCCATGCATGCAAATCCCTCAGTGGGGATTGTTCCCCGTTTATAACAACTCGTTGTTTTCTATGAGAGAGGTAATCGGAGAACCCCTTCATGAGGTTACCTTCGATACCAAAGAACTGTAATTTGGATAAGAGCCCCCTGTTCATAGCACGATACCTGATTTAAGTAGTCAGAACAGCGCAGTGTGGTCATAACATATTTATAATTTATTTTCGATTTGAATGTATTAAACTTGGGACTCCTTGGTCTTGCGGGGGGGCTTCGTTTTTTGTGGTGCTTTGTTTAGTAATTAACATATAGATCGTGATGCGCACGTGGGAAACCGACTGTTGTCAAAGCCGGCGACACTGACAATGTTGTTGATTATCAAGAGTTCATTTCATCACAACAAATAACAACCCAGCCAAACAGACCTTTGTGAGACGAAATCAACATTTTATCAATTTTAATCGGAGAGGATGAATATTTATAAATAAATCCGAAATATTTGCAAAGGATCGCCCCAACCGTCATTCGGTTTCTTCATGCAATCCAGTGTAAACCGATTTGTCTTAATTGATAATTTATAGTAAATATATTAAGAGTCCACGTTGACAACAGCAACGCGCAACCATAGTTAATTCAGAACAAACACTTTCTATACGACGCGACAACAACAAACACTACGTTCATTTGACAGCAGGCTTAATTTTAGTAGTCCCAGTAGGCCTACGTGTTGAGGCCCGTGGTTATCAAGTGAGCAAACTAATTCTGCTTCGATGTACTGTTCACATGATCGAGTCCATCTGTTGAACCTCGGGTATATACGGTAGCGTAGAGGGACCTCTTTTGCAGAACTTGTCTGTCAGACTTTCTCCTTATTAGGAGATAATAAGACCCGATTTATTATGTTTTTGTGAAGAGGTAATATGTCCTAATTCAGATATAACACGGTGATGGAAGGCTCTTATTGGAAGACGATAGGACCTGCTCGTATGACGAGAGATCCCATTCGGGAGAGTCCTGCAACGTGGCGCTGCCGTAGGTATATAAGTGAGTCAATTGCGGGTGTTTTTTTCGAGATTTTCATACGGTTTTCCACCGTCATTAGTCAACGAACAGGGTGAAGTGGACTATCCGTCGCATATAAGTGATACACCCTGGAGTACGAAGTTAAACCGCACTCAAATGCCCAAACAAACGAAAACATGTTGATATGTTCGTCAATTGAAACAGTGTATATGTAAATTTAAATTAAATATATCATTCATATTTGTTACAGCCTTCAATCAGATATTCCGGCACAGAGGTGCCGTGAGCCCTTGTCCTGGAATCTCCGATGGCGAATATTGCACAGGGTACAATTATTCACACCACCCCAAGGATGCCCAGGATGTCAGGGCACGCCATGCATAGACAGAGAAATAATCTTGATACACATTAAGACGATGAGTGGCGATTAGTCGGCATTGTTCTTGACAGAACTACACACCATGTGTGAATCTTAGACATTTTGTGCTGGAATTTGTACAATGCTAATCAGTCTTCTCTACTCTGGTATGGAAGCCGAGAGAGGTCTGTGTTGGCTAAGTTTAAATCTATGACATAGTGTATTTCCAGATAAGTGCTTCCCCTTTAGAGCGAGGGGGCGAGGTAACAATAGAGCGAGAGGGCGAGACAGCGATGGAAAGAGAGAGCGCGGATAGCGAACCACGTTCACTCCCTTTGTAGTCTGGCTGCCTCGCTTTCTTATCTCACTCCCTCGCCTTCTCCCCCCTCCCTCGGGCTGCTTCTCGTGTTGAAAATTTACAACGTCAGGGAGCCAGATTGCCTCTCTCCGCTTCCATACCCTGGTAACACTCCCCATTTCTATGAGCAATTTTTGTTATTTTTAGTGTGATTTTGATTCTCCATTCAAGTTGTGGAACTATTTTTTTATGAAATTGAGGGATACCAATACCTCCGAAACAGTTAGAAAGAGCTTTCGATGTATTTATATTGTATTTATATTGATATCACAGTAACACAAATAGCTCCGATTGATTACATTTTTATAGTACGATAATAGGAATCCTGAACTTAAACAAACCTATTTGACATAATATCATGAACAATCATTTGTTTTGATAACAGAAACTTGTCATTTAAGTCAATGTAACAAGAGATTGTTAGAAACTTGTCATTTAAATCAATGTAACAAGAGATTGTTACATAACAATACTAATGAAATGTTTCCTTTCTTCAGCAAATAAGATTTCATCGCTTTACTTATTTCTTTACGCTTGAGTTTGAGCTTATTTTTATTGTTTTAGCTACAAATTGTGGTGTAAGTAATACAAAAGGTAATGTCATGTGAGCTTAACTTAGTGTTTATTTCGGAGGCAAATAAACACTTTATCCCTTTTAAAACGTGTTACCGACCCATTTGCGTAATAGTATGAGATCTCAGTTTACCGATGGCTGATTGGTCCAGTTTGTGCAGTGCAAAGACAGAACTGTGTTTTCTTCAACAATCTTCTAACTAACGCTTCACATCGTGGTTGTGCTATTGCCAACACCAATCAATCAATCAATGTATCGAGTTTTTATGGTTGATCACACATAAAACGTGTAGGCTCATATAATATTTAGATCAGTCAAATTGTGGGCGGAGGGACTTAACGTGTGCTTTGCCGTAACACCGAAGTTACGAAACCTTCCGCCAATGAAAATCTTAAATCAGTAACCATGCTCGTAGCCACCGTCAACATAATTTATGGACTAAACACCTATACTATTATTACAATTTAGTACACCGATATCGATCTGTATTGCATGATGTAAAAAAATAGTTTTAACGATCAAATGTTGTTTTGCCTAGATTAAGATATACAATTAAGAGTCACCATATCTTTGTAACAATTTAAAAATATTATCGTTTTATTTAAGGCAAACGATCATACAGTATTGTTTTAGCAGGTAAACAATATGAGTAAGTAATGGATATATCCCTTAACTATGAAACTGCATCGTCCCACTGAAAAGACATGCAAATGCTAACAATACATTGCTCTAAAGCAACCAAAATACGATTTTGTTATGATTGGTCAAAAAACACGTGACGTGGAATTAAACAAAAGGAGTTGTTGCATGAATGCACGCGATGCCGTGCAATAATAGCTATGATGCACCTTGGGAATTTGATAATTATTCTCCGCCTGTCAAAGTTATCTCCCCTAAGCTTACGTGAGAGCACTCTCCTGGGAGCAGACACCGTCCCCTGGATTTGATCTCTTGTAAAGCAAAGGCCTGCCCCGTTGTAGATGTGGTGAAATGTAAGTCCATTGCGCTAAAGTTACCACTGATAAAACTTGTTCCAATCAGTGGAGCCAATACATTCAGTGAAACAAAATGGGCACTGCATGTTTGAGAATGGAATATCGTGATTTGTCAGCTCTCGGCAATCGATGTTGAAAGATCAAGAGCTAACAGATAATGGTGTTCCATTCTGAGACATGCAGTATTTCTATCAAAACTTGACTTGGACACAACATAAAATATATTTTGAGCTATATTTGCCTTTAATATTTTGGCTAAAATAATGGCCAAGGCCGTCTTATTAGGGTTAATGTAATGACCTAACATATTTGGGCTACATTAAATAATTGCAAAATGTCAGTAATCAATGTAGCCCTTTCAACAATTAATTTGGCGATTTCAGCCATCACTTAAGCATTCTCAACGGGCAATTATCGATATTAACAACAACTTAGATAAGCGAAACCACAGGCAGTAATCAAAACCAATGCAACAACTCCGAAATAAATTCCCATTGGAACCCTGACATTGGGAAGGGCAGAGGTCGATAGAAGAGTTATTATTTGAAGATTATTCATTTCCAGGAGAGAGAGACGTTCCGAAATCGCCAAAATATTAAATAAACCTATCTGTAGCCCACATTTGTAGTGAACGCCGTACCGCATTTGAAGTTCTCATAACAAGGAGTTGTAAACTCAGACAAATATTGATTGTCGGAAATCAAAATAAAAACATAGGGTGGGTGATTTGGGGTAAAACAATTACTTAACGTCTTGCTGCAATTAAACATCGAACTCGACTGTTTAATAAGCTATTGACTGACGTTGGCCTTGGCCTTGAATACAGTATAAGGGAGACTACCGCTACCAGCTACTGCGTTATCGTGCTTAAACAATAATAATTATCTGCTGTATTATTTCATACATAAGCTAAATGTTTGCTAAACAAACCACATACTATTTTCTTCACACATTCATTGTTTTTTGACGTTAAGGATTTGGGGCAAGGGTGTTTCAATTGGAAAAACGACAAAACACTGTCGAGGTTTGCAACGATGAAAAGAATACTGTAAAATAACCAACGTAGGACTATACATTGTGCCAAAACCATTCAACAGTCCTATATTTTAGCTTAACTTGGTATAACTTACACTGACCAATAAGAGGACAATTAACACATAAACATATTGTTAACGATGACAATATCAATTTGTATAATATTATAATCAGTTATTATTAAATATTTTACTTCATTTACATAATTTATTAGCCGATATTAAATAATTGAGATCAAACAGTGAGTTACATTTATGTAATCAGCAAATCGGAAAATGTCCCATCTTTTTATAACAATGACAATGACATATTGTTTTTGTTTTAATGTGAGGAAAGACAGCTTAATGTTCATCCACCGGAGTTCCATCTGGGGTTCTGGGCCCACGCTCGTCTACACAGAGGAACAGGAACAATAGTCTTCTAATCCTAATAAATCATAATAAAAATATTTTCTGCTGAAACGATGCCGGGGTTCTGAGAAGACCTACATGGTTTTTATCTGATTAAGGCCTTTGTAATGGTTTGTCCATCTGTATTTATTGATTTGGGGGAGGGCTTGGGGGGGAGTGTCTTGCCCAAGGCTATCTCTGCCCGAGACAGTCGCTCGCTAGAGGCTAAGCTCAGGAGAAGTTTTTTTTAGCGCCCGGGCCTACTTGGTGCTTTGAACCCGTGATTCTTACGTTTTATCGTTTTGTTTCTCTTCTGATTGAATAAGAGTCCATGGTCCTAACTCGGAGTAAGGTTTAAAAGACTTGTATAGCATCATAAAGCTTGCTCATCGCTGATGTGGGAATACATCACTGAGCCTGGTTTTTTAACCCATACTCCGTAAGTAGACATTTTTTGTCAAATATTAGCTAGTTGAATGAAGTTTGTATGTAAAGTGAATTCACTTTGAGAAATGGGAGAGTGTGGGTGAGCACGTGACGTAAAAGTTTTGTGGAAATTGCAATAGGGCTGTGGACTTAACTTGTTTATATTTGATCGGAAATGGAGGGTTGTCCCCAGGGCACGGCCGAATTTTGAAATGTATCCCATGATGCAACAGTAGATATACACAAAATGGCCGACTCGTATGCTTATAACCTGTAGAATCCTACAGTTCGAAATGGACAACAGTCAAGTTTATTCTACGCGCTATGTTATATCCCGGCGGCATTTATATAAAACATTGACACTTTCAAACCTTACTCAAAATGATCAGAGTTTTGAATCGCTACTGCAAAGTAGGCTTTTCTTAGAGAAAGATCAATACGGGCTGATCACTGGTCGAAGCTACATCGAGCTTTTGGTGAGCTTTTGATTCATTGATACATGTACATTGATTCATTAATTCATTTATTCATTCATTCAATTCGATTTCCCGTGTGGCCAAAAAGCTAATAAAATTTAGGTGTTTTTTTTTTTAAATTATTATTTGTTTCCCAGGAATAGCACACAGTTCCAAGAATTAAATATGTGGAAGACGGTATGGTCGAGTGGTACAGTTGTCTGACTGTCATTCAGGTAGCCTGGGTTCGATTCCCCCGTGTGTCCAAAAAGCAGAAAAACAAAATGTTCCAAATTTTTACCTGCCGATCCTTGAACATTGTCTTATGTTTATTATTGGAATAAAAAGTTCAAGTGATTGTATTTTCTTAAATATTATTCGTTATACAGGATAAGCACAAAGTTCTAAGCTTCATAATTGTGGAAAAGTGAATGGTCGAGTGGAATAGTTGTCGGACTATCATTCAGGTAGCCTGGGTTCGATTCCCCATTCAACCAAAAAACAGATTTAAAAAACGGTACAATTATTTGCCTGCTACTTTAACATTGTAGGAAAAAAATGTTCGAGTAGATATTTTTTATTATATATTATTCGGTTCACAGGATTAGCACAAAGTTCCAAGAATTTATATGTGGAAGAGGGACTGGTCGAGTTGTCCGACTGTCATGCAGGTAGCCTGGGTTCGATTCCCCGTGTGACCAAAAAACAGAAAATCAAATGGTGATATAGAAAGCTTAGAAAGCGAGTTTGATGTAAGTGTCGCCTGCGTTGAGGAGATAACCTGTCGTCAAGTAACAAAGAAGAAAACTTGAAGAGGTTTTATACAATTTTATTTTGCAAAAAACAAAACGATACAAAAAAATAACGGAGTAATGTGTAACTCCAAGAAGGGTCAGCCTGCTGATGCAAATCTATTATTTCAGTTTTATATTTTACCCAGTGGGCTGTCGAACCCAAATGTATGGGGTTATACATATCCAACACAATTGAGAGAAAATGTATTTCCAAGCATTAGGCAAGTATTTAGCCATTAGATAAGATGTATAAAATACTGGTAAATCTTTCAATCATATCACAGATGTTGATGTTTACTTGATTCAGATGTTGCCAGCACATGTGATGGCATACAAAATTATCACTACTCCGCATTGCTGACACACAACGCTAGTCTAACAAAGAAAGGACCATCAAGTTATAATGCCAATAAAATATCATTTCAAGTTTAATCAGATCAAGTAAAAATGTAGGGTTTTTGAGACATTCACAAAAATGAAAATATGCCGAAATAATTTGAAAAAATTCCTTAAAAGCTGGAACGTCCAAGATGATTTGTTAACGCGATGACCAATTTTCTGATCGAGAAATATAATTGTTATTGATTTCAGTTTTGATTTTTATTTGCATTGGCTGCAGTGACTTTTTTATAATTTGACTCTGTTAGTAGCAGCATATATACTTTGCAAATTATGCTATTCGTTTGTACTCAGTTACGAATGTTTTTTTTAGTATTAGTCTTCATTCCGCATAGTAAAACGAGAGAGTTTTCAACGCGATTTTGTGATTGTTGTACACATTTTCAAGTATTCTAGAAAACAACACAACTATATACAGGGCTGTGATACTGGTAAGAATGGACCCATACGACAATTCCGTGACTGTTCAAAATCAATTTTAGGCATAATGATTGATAAGTGTTTGAAGTGTTTATTTGATGCCAAAGTGCAATTTTGATAAAGACAAATTGATTTGTATTCAACGCCATGCTTAAAGGTATTCTCTCACTCCGGCAGTAGCCACACTAACAAAATCATAAAATGTAGTGTTTTGCTCTGTTTGTTAATTCATGATCCTCATTTGCTAATCAAAAACGGTACGAGCATGCTTGAAACATTAGTTTCATGGCTAAATCAAAGCATGCTATTTCACTTTTTCAATAATGCGCATTGAAAAGCAGTGACCAATGCAAGTCGGTCAATTGTAAGTTTTTAACGACCATTTTTAAGGTTATACGGCAAAACATATATAACAGAGTAGAAGCTTTGTCCAGATTAGAAGCCTTGTCCAGATTCAAAGATGTTATTCATCCTTTTTTTCAACTATCGGTGACTGAAGCGATTTTCTGCATTGATAGTCTCAACTTCATAAAAAAATGCCTAGACTACTTTTTTCGCAATTGTTCCGCGCCTCTCAAAACCCCCATCAACTATATACTCCCTGCACATTTTTCCGCGCCTCTCAAACCCCCGTCAACTTTTCTCTTCAGAATTGTTCCGCGCCTTCCACACCACAATAGAACACTTCCATCCAACCACCCGCGCTGCTTAAAGAGCTACCATCAATTGTGTTTGTTTGATTGGGGTTTAACGTCGTACTCAAGGGTATTTCATTTGTATGACGACGGATTGTCTCATTCACACTGTATCTTGCCTTATTACAGTGGAAAA
Organism: Mopalia kennerleyi; assembly: GCA_034783855.1. Taxonomy (NCBI): domain Eukaryota; kingdom Metazoa; phylum Mollusca; class Polyplacophora; order Chitonida; family Mopaliidae; genus Mopalia; species Mopalia kennerleyi. The sequence continues at coordinate 255 of JAVFBX010028085.1, read as the reverse complement.
CCTTGAGGAAACCTTGCAAAAACCACCCCCGTAATTGCCGGAGCCACCACGTGTGATTTGCTCATATACCGGATTGTCGACAGGCTCGATCCTGTGAATGGTACATCGAAGCAGGATTAGTAAGAGCACATGCTACCGTTAAGCCACGGTTGAGGGTCGCACCAATTGGTAGTCTTCAACTATCAACAAATTTTCAATTTATAATATCATTTCTTAAAACGGATTAGCTGCTTTTAAATAGTTGACAGGTGAAAA
>JAVFBX010027974.1:0-17970 GCA_034783855.1 Mopalia kennerleyi | reverse complement strand
CAATCACAGAGCTGTTCTCAATTCTGGTTTGTAAGAGCCGACAAACCGAAGTTTACGGACCGCGTATTTTTACATGACCCACGGATACATGCACGCACAATCAACAAACACCATTCAAAAAATATAATTTGAGTGGAATTGCATTTCGTCCCAGTTTTAACATACGGCCCATATATTATTTTCAACATTTTGCCCCATTTTTAACATAATGCCCATATATTGTTTTCCACATTTCGCCCCAGTTTCAACCTAAGGCCCATATATTATTTTCAACATTTCGCTCCAGTTTCAACAGAAGTCTGATACATTATTTTCAACATAGACTCAGTTTTAACATTAGGCCCATATATTATTTTCAACATGTCATCGCAGTTTTAACATCAGGCCCATATATTATTTTCAACATTTTGCCTCAGTTTCAACATAAGGCCCAAACATTATTTTCCATATTCCACCCCAGTTTCAACATAAGGCCTATACATAATTTTCAACATTTTGCCCCAGGACTGGTGATATCATTTCTCTCCTGGATTAAGTATGACAGTGTGGCAGCTCCAAGTGTTAAGGAAGCTCACCAATGTTACCATCATAGTACACTTTTCGACCCAACACACCATCACAAACTGAAGGGTATTTGTTTGAGCCCCTTTGCTTAGAAAGTACACAAAGCTCCCACAAACCACAAGTTTGACTGTTTTTGACACTTAAGTTTTTTATTCGAATGAGCAGTTTTTAAATCCTGGATGAACCTTTGATCAAGTACAACCCTGGTCTAATTCAAGTCATGTGTGTTAATGTTACTGTTAGTGTTAGAACCTCTAAGGTACTTGTGTTTGTATTACATACTCTTCAGTAATGATCCTAACCACCTCTGTAATAGAGAAAGTGAAAGCTGAAAGCTAGATGGAGTGGATTGTTACTGATACCTCTAGTGGAGTATCTGACTGGCACTTTAAGGCTGGTGCATATAGTTACATGGACAGAACTCCGAGAACTCGAGCAGAGATCTCTAGGAGGTGTGGCAGTTAACTCTCACAAACACCCGTTCAAAGACCATCTGAGTGACCTGTACAATTTAATCAATAAAATACTGCAAATCAGATGATTTCAGACATAAGTTGACTAGTTTCTCAAATAATAATGAATAGATACACATTGACAAGTCCACTTTACACAGCATGTCATTCAACTGATGTCACGTGTTTCCCATGTGTATTCTGTCTGAATCAATATTTTCCACTTCTTTTACTGGTATTTTTGGCAAGTATTAATGTTTTACAAGTAAATCAAGTTATTTTCATGTTTCAAAAGTAGTGGTTTTATTTTATTTGGTGATGTTTGACAACATTATTAAACACAAGTATTAATTCTTTTCGTCGCCTCACAACTATTTGGTAATGTTTAAAAAGTTTTACAAGTGTTAATTTGTTTATTGCTTTATATCATGAGAGGATTTGGTGCCTTTTTGATGTTTCAAAAGTAGTTAATAATATGTCTGCTAATCTGCATTAATTTACCTTAAATTAATCAGTTAAATATGAGTATCCTACCTTCCAACCAAATAATAATTTGTTTACAAGTTTTATCAAAAGACATGCCAATAGTATCTACATGTACTCGGACAAACAAATATTAAGAAAAACTTTTTTTGAACTGATCGACTGGTGTTTTAAGTGGAGTGCTAGGATATTTCATTTATATGACATATATTTATATGTTCACCCCAGTAGTAAATGAGAAAACGGCCCGACAAGGATATAACACCCATACCCTAAGGACCACTATATTGTCTACCACTGTAGATTAGTTGGTACAGTACTTCCCCACAAGCCAAAAATCTGTCTAGAACTTTGGAGGTGTACTAAATTATTTTATTAAGATCTGTTCTTACTTTTTCGAAATGTCATAAATTTGTCCACTTCTATTAGAGCAGATTAGATCTTTTTTATAACATCTTTTATCAAAAGTACAACTCAGAGTTGGAAACTATAAATCTATTGCTGGATTAAATATTAAATAAGTATCCTAAAAAAATCCAGATGCAAAATTTATGGGTTTAAAAGTATACAGATATAAAATGACAACCAAAACAAATAAGAAAAAAAAACCCACATCATCCAGCTATGTTAATAAATAATTAAATAACAATTCATCTCCGACAAAAATGCTCAAATGTTTGAAATATGAAAAAAAAAAAACCTTCTGCAACAGCTTGGGTTTCGTTCTACAGTTTTGCTGAGATTGCCTTTTAACCTTCAATAAACAGGGGCAGATCTGATGGAACCTACTTGTCACCAATATTATAATTATTTTTTCCATTCTAAAATGCCAGTAATTGTTGAATCAGTTTAAATGGCATACCATATTTTAGTGATAAATTTGCCTATTAGATAAAAACATATACATATACTCTTGGATTATCTCATGTGAATAAATTTTTCTAACATTTTACTTTACATTTGTTAGTGAACTTACAGTAACTTGCATAATGATAATAGTTGCATGGTTGCGCCCTAAGGGTATCCAACCCGTAACCACCCTGGGTGCCATACCCAAGGTAATTACTTGTAAATATACCAGCATGTGGCCTTCCCAAAATATCTCCCAGACATCAGGCCTAACGCTGCCTCTGTAATAGCTAGAGAATATGAGAGTTAGCTCTTATCGTACCTAATTCTGTTATGTTCTCTTTCAGCCACTTCCCACTATCTTAGCTGTCAGATTATCCACGTAGAACTCAGACAGTTTATCCTATATAGGTAACATCTAAGAACTATGGTCCAATATACTAGAAGAACTAAGTCAAGCACCTTATATCTGAGCCACAGCTTCCAAACATACTGTTAATTTATGGATCTATCCGTTTAAGAAAATCATAACTGTTTGCTTCGGATTAACCTGGGATTACAATATACTTGTATATTGTAATGCCTGGATTACCACATAATTAAGGTATTGGACCAATAAAAAAATCATAATATACGCTTTTGATCAAAGCAATATATAAGAACAAATATTAATCTATTGATTTGTACCTTAATAAACAAACATCATTTAAAATCTCTTATGGTATGTACCAGTCATTATTTATCTTATCTATAAAATCTGTACTTTTTTAAAAATCAAGCCATATATTTTGCTATAGGATCACATATCGTTATTTTGTTAGTGGAGACATTAACTGGTTACATAAAATACCTATTGGCTGTCATAAGTTAGTAAGTGCATCTGATGAAGAGTTTGGTTGCCTGTATATAATAATATAATAAACTTAATTCTTCTTCTCTGTTGAAGATTATTTCACATGTTTGAGAGACAAAAATAGAAAGTATGTAACAGGCACTCTCATAAAAGAGAATATCAGTCTGGTGAAATTGCCCCTGGGTTAATAATGAATGGTATATAAGCTCCATAAATACACCTGTCTACACATTTGATCGTTACCTGTTTAATCTATACAGGGAGATTATATTACACCTTCAGAGAAATACCTTTAGTTTTAGTGCTGTAATGTTACCTCTGAACTGAAGCAGATTAAATGGGTTTAAAATCCAAGTTCAGAGTAAATGGTAACCTAGGGCAAAATGTTAAATTGCTACAAGTCTTTCATTAAACTGTATTTAGATCCAGATCTCATGGCTAATGTTTCTTCATAGTTTGTTGAAATGGATGGCTTCCTGGTACAAACACATCTACATGTCTGTTACTTAGCTATATAGGTCTATTTGGATTCATCTTTCACAGACAGACCCACTGGCTAGTATAGTTTTTGTTTTTGCTTTTTATGCTGCGGCTGCCATCTGAAACTATACAAGTTTACCATTAAACATTACCTGGATACATCCAGCACAGTTCATGATTTTATTCTAAATGTCATTATGGGTTGGTAATATATACCATTTTATATATAAACCCATACTACACACTTTTCTATTTACGAAAAGCCGGACGTAAGTTTGGGGTGTGTCATATACACAGAGGTACTATGATTTAGGGGTGTGTTTTATACATGAATGTGTCCTATAAGCTTACATACACATCTAACAAGTTTAAGTCATGCCATGAGTCCATGTGTCCTGCAATACTTCATTCCACTTTAGGCTACAACCTACATTTGTTCAAAAATCATATGTAATATTTAAAAAAACTCACAACTGCACTTTACTGTTTAAAGGCTCTGTACAAACAGTATTCAAACCTAACAGCACAGTTTCAATGATGTACGTTGAAGTCAAGTAGAAGTAAATTAAGGGTAACTACATCGTAATTGAAAAATGTTGATTGTAACAGAAGTAAAAGTATCAAAATTTGGAATGTTAATCTCAATATATTTCAGCTGCCAAATTAACAGAAAAAAGACAAAATATCGGACAAGTTTTTAACTTATTTCTGTTTTTAACTGCCAGTATATGTCAGGAGACTGTCTTTAAAATTCCATGTTCTGTAATTGCTTGTTAATTGACAGACAATGAACGATAGACAAATGAGTACCATCATGATAATATTTCCACAGCTGTTTTAGAATAGTTTTGTAAAGGGTGATAAATGCCACGACAGCTGATGCCTATTAAAACTTAGTTTAACAATGAAACTATAGACATTTCTTACTTTGTTGCAGATTTTTTGACATTGGACTAAAAATTCTGGTGTCACTCATAATACATATAATTAATGTGAAGGAGATATAATTTGTTTTACTTGTATAAAGCCCTGGACTCGTAAACCTTCTTGTACCATGATATCAAAGAATATACTAGCATCTTTGACATATTATTCACCATCACAAATGGATACGAGATTTTCATGATAAACCTTAGTCATCAAGAATCAAATCTTATTTTTACTCGACTATTTTCCTCCCACAATAATGCTGGCCAATGATCTGTAATTGGGATTGAATCCTGTTGATCTAACATCGAATAAATAAATAAATTGTTGAAGTTTGCATAAAGTGTTCACAGAATTTTTAGTTATTCATGTCTGCAGAAACACAGAATGTAGCCTATAAACAAATATATGTCATTATGCTGTTCACAAAAGTAACAGACAAAAAGACATGAACCAAATCGTTAATGATAAGCGCTGTGCTGCAGTGCATGTAAAACTAATTTAAGTTTCCGTTTCTTCTCCCTACTTGATCATATTCCAAATTCATACAAAAATTAGAACACAAATATCAAAGGGATTATAATACATAGAGTATAGCTGTGGTCATCAATCAAAGTTGCCTTCATCCAAGGTATGTGAGTGACCAGTGGCAGGTAATCGACTGACCGTCAGCCATAATTAGGTTCATGTCAATCATCCAGATAGTGGGTCAGACAGTCGGGCTGAGTCTAGCCATGTCATTGATGAGTTTACCTGACATGAACTCCAGGGTACAGTTCTGAGATTTACTAACAAGGATAGGGATAAAATCTATGGGGATTGGGATAAAATCTATGGGGATAGGGATAAAATCTATGAGAAAAGGAATAAAATCTGTGTATTGGGATAAAATCAATGGGTATTGAGTTAAAATCAATAGGAATAGAGATAAAGTTGATGTGAATAAGGATAAAATCCATTGGAATTGGGATGAAATCAATGTGAATAGATATTATATAGTCAATGGACACAGGGATAAAATCTACATAAATTAGGACAAAATATATGTTAATTGGGATCAAATCTATGGGAATAAATAGTGATAACATCTATAGGAATTGGAAATAAAATCTATGGCAATTGGAATCAAATCAATGGGAATGGAGATATAGTCAATGGGAATACTAGGGATCAAAAAACTATGGGAATTTGGATCGAATCAATGGGAAATTGGGAATAGATTTAGTCAATGGGAATAGAGATAAAATCTATGAAAATTGGGATAAAATCAATGGGAATTGGGTTCAAAGCAATGGGAATTGTGATAAAATCTTTGGGAATTGGGATAAAATCAATGAAAATTGGTATAAAATCTATGGGAATTGGGATAAAAGCAATGGTCATTGAGGTCAAATCTATGGGAATGGGATAAAATCTATGGGAATTGGGAAAAAATCTATGGGAATTGGGATAAAATCTATGGGAATTTGGATAACATCTTTGTGCAAAAGATAAAATCATCAAGGAAATCAAACTTCATATACACTATAGGTACATGAAGAAGAGTTAAAAATAATTTTTCCAAGTTCATTTCTTTTATAGTGGTAAAAGCAAACATGGAAACAAGTCTATGGCTTATGTACAGTATATGTGTGAGAAGAAAACCCACAAACTAATCAGTGGATACTGTTATATGTGTACACTTCCTAGCAATACATGAATCCTATTCCCATCCTAGCTCAGTGTCATACAACCCATAACCAAGAATCAGACTTTCCTCATCACTGTAGTACTTTTTAAATAATATGTACATGTATGTGTAAGTCCCATGTGTTATAAGATTGGAATAAGTTTCCAACTGAGACCTTTCACCCGAACTGCCACCACCTTGTTTACATATAGCACTACAGCCAGACACCATGTCAAGATATGCACCAAGTTCAAAGGGCTACCTTCAACATGTCTGCAATGGTAGGAGATGCTCAAACCAAAATGTAGTTTTCTGTATAAACAGAAGAAATGCAGAAATAACAGGGAATACAAAAAATAGCAAAAATGTATCACATAACGAGCACTGAAAAAGGCTTCCAGTACTGCACCAGGGCCATTGCAAAATTTTCAACAATCTCCACCAGGTTGGTGCCACCTCACGCTCAAATGGATAGCAGATGCAGGCTGCCAAAATTCATCAGTCTTTCAAAGAGCTCTGTTTGTTTTTCACAAGTGTGATTTAAAACTTGCAAAAAACGCCACATAGTTTCCCAAACAGGCGCTACTAGACTGATAAAGTTATGCTTGGACCTACAGTCAATGCATCTACAGTTAATGACCTACCGCAGCTGTAAAGGGTTACTTTGCTGTCAGCATGGGCATTGGGCAAAAAAGTACAGCAGACTTAACAAGTAATCTGACAAGCTGTCTTATCAAAGAAAAAACAATTATATGAATTATCTTAACATTACTTTGATTGTCTGCATTTGGAAGGGTGGGAAGGAGTATAAAAAGGGGGGGGTCAATTACATCATACTAAAGACTAATTCCCTTGAATAAGGTCATGTAAGTGTAATGAGTAAATTAAGAAATTCCTTCCAAATAACTTCCAAGAAAGAATGACTTGTTTGTTTGTTTGTTTGATTGACATTGTACCGAGAGAGAATGAAAAGATATAAGTTTCACCAGAAGTTCATTAACTAGTTAATGGACTTCTGGTTTCACATAATACACAAATGGTGTAATTCTGAAAGAAAAAAAATCTGTTCTCAGAAAAAAGTCAAAATCTTAACCACAGACGTAAAGCTTTCAAAGGACTAATTCCTAATGCCTGCTTAAATCAATCCTCTTTTGTTTGAACAATAAGGATTTTGTTTATCTTAAGTAAAATATTTTGCTTTATGTTCACTTAGTTTCTATATGAATGTTTGTTTATTTGTGACTGTCTCCTGTTAATAACATAAAAAATGCTGAAATGTTGAGCGAAAGCGAAGTTATCGATTTTCGGAATCAGACTATTTGTGTATTACATATAAGACAATCCGAGAACCAATAACATGGGCCAATAAGACAAAGTAACTCTTAACCCACAATCTTGTTGCATCATCTGGGATTACAATATACATGTGTATATGTATATTGTAATCCAAGGTACATGTATCATGAAATGTAAAATGCTGGTTGACATGCAGGAATATCAAGGTGCTCAATTCATCCACTCATATGATAGGCATTGGTACAAATTGAAGGTAGCTGCACCAGATGAATGTTACGATTGAGCAGGTTGTTGTTTTGGAACAGCATGATTACACGGATTTGTGGCTGCTTTCAGAGAATAACAATACAAAAGGTAATTTACTTTGCAAGATGTATATAACACTTGGGCAAGATAAAATGTTGGGTGGGCTCAAACGACCACCACGGGTTATCAGACGACAAGCACACCTGACAGTATTGACACAAAAAACTATTTAGTACTCTGCCCTGTTCACATAGTATAGTGTCTACTGTAACCAATGAATGAGCTGACCATGTTAAATCATATTCAGTTTATGAAACTCAAAATAATTCAGTGGGTGATAAAATAAGCGCAGAATGTTTTTACTGCAGGAAATAAGCCATGTTCTTCAACAACGTGTGAAATGTATTCTTATCAGGTAAATGCTAATATTTTGCTGTGATGTGGAATTTTCATCAAGATTCATCTACCCCATACTGTTAACACTCTGAGAATCTTAAAACTCATTTACTTCCTCATGTAAACATCAAGTGAGAACCTAAGTCAGTCCTATTTTTATATTTCCTTAACTTTCTACAAATCAACCTGATGAAAATGAAGGTCCGATAAAGTATATTTAAACTCCTATTTTACTGAAATTAACGTTTGACCTAGAATTCCCTTAATAAAGTAACTACATTTACTGCATACCAGCAATACTTTTTGTTTTGGACAATGCTGAACAGTTTTATTCAAATTCTATTTCTTGCAAAACTAACTTATAAGAGCCTCTTTAAGCAGGCCTAATCATGAGATTCACTTATTGAGACAACTAAGAAATGTCTAAACAATTTTACATTTTTCTAATGAAGATTGGGGTCAGCTTGCAGTTGCCCTGGTGCTCCCAGAGCTACTTCCAATTTTTTATAGCCTTTTTGTATTGGGTTATATGATTGTCCAGTGTAATTGTCATGTAACTGCCAAGGAGGTCTAGACTGATAAAGTTAAGAGCTATTTCCTGCACCCATTGGGCTGGCATGCTGTCATACGATTAAACAGCCTTAAAAATATCAAATTCAACAACTTAGAATGATTACTTAATTGTTCTCAATGGAAAGAATGGTGACAATTGCCAAAACCCATTCTAACAACTGCCAAGCTGAATGCTGCATGTGCCAGAGCCCATGAGAGGCAATCTGAGATAAGACAGCGTTGACAGTTTTAACTGGGTGTATAAGGAGCCGATCTTGACAGCTGACATTGGCACCCTTAACACATAAACCTTATCATATGGTGAAATGGAAAAGTCAGTCAAAGATTACCACAAAGGAAGTCCATAAAAATGCCACAGGCCAAAAGGGTCAAAATTGCTTATGACAATGTATAAGTGTCTAATAAAATACATATATACGTTTAGATGATAAACATTAAAGAATAAGAGTGTTCTTATGGATGACATAACTGAAGTGTGCAGCAGGGGTAAATTATTAAACTTCACAGTATCGTAACCTATTTAAGAGAAAGCTAGGACCAGACACTGAAAACATTCCAAAGCTGTTTCGATACACATTTTTCATACTAAGTTTTTCTATATGTAGTTGATAAGTGAAAATACACTAGTATTAAACTATGTAAAAACATTGAAATTATCACATTGTACTGTTCAACAGTATACTATTATTTATATTCAAAAGAATCAACAGATTTAATATCTGATCATAATTTGGAATAAAATAGAGGGATAAAAATTCCAGATCAGTATGAGGCATTGCGACATTAGAATTATAGGGTTCGAACTAACATTTTGGTCAATTTGAGAAAATCGCTTGCAAAGTTCAATTGCTACTTGTGCTCAACTTTCTAAAATATAAGCTGAAATCTTATTGGTCCCCTAAAAACTTCCTTCCTAGCTAAGCCTAAGCTTCGTTGATGGAAAGGATCAGATAGAACCCTGTTGTTTTGAAGAAGGTGCCCACTAGTGAATTGGAACTTTGTAATTCTGTTGTGGACATAACACCGACGAATTTTACATAATACTCTCCTGCTAGTAGATAGACCTTTGTAATCCCAATATTATCCACTATCATACTCATTTTTGACCAAAATGTTAGTTTGAACCCTGTATTTCATTTCATCATTTCAAGTTCGCTTTAAAGGATCTCTTAACATTTTCAATGCTTCTTCTTCGTTCTTTTCACATTGGTCAAACATATATCCAAGGTAATTACAGTTTGCCTGACAATCAGTGTGATTTAATATATTTGGATATTGGTTAGACTTAGAGTGTACTTCAGGATCTTTTCAGGTAATATTATATAGACATTTGGCACATGTTAAGAATGAAGAATACCAGTTGAGACAGAATTGTAATTAAGCTTCCAACAGAATTGTTAACACTTGTGTCAAAGAGTTCAAATTTTTTATCAAAATATTCACCTGGATAATATTTTATTTAAAGTTTGATGATATAACACCATACTTCAGTCTATATTTAAATCATATTTAAATCAGGGGTCCAGGGGTGGGACTTTTCCAGGGGTGGGGGACATTTCCTACACTCAGTGAATCGAATACAATCAAATTTCAATGCGTGTGTAAAAATCTAGCCCCTGCCTAGAAGGCATAAGCATAATTTTTGGATTGTTTGTCTTTAAACCATAGCCTTCTCAAATAGGTATATAAACTTTGCTATTAATTCTTAATGAAACACTACGAAAAATGATTTTTTTTTCTAAGACAAGAACTACACTTTACATAAAAAAGGTACTTATTAAGTGAAATTTTGAAAAAGTTTTTGTCCCTTTTTTTAAAATCCGTCTGTAATATTGAGATAAAATTCCAATTCCAATTTGAGACCCACCATGTTACTCAGGCCATTTAATCTTATTGAAGTGTTTAAGAAACATGAATAATGTAGCTTAGATCACTGTTATAGGGACAGAGCACAAACTCCAGGTCTGCTGTCATTATAATTAGTACAACTGTGATTCCCAGTCGAAGTGAAACTAGAGATCACAACAGGCATGACCTTGACCTCCGACAGCTGGCAATGATTATAACTCCACTGCAAGAGATTTCCATTAAAGACAAGGGGATAAGCTGCGATTTTTTAATAAGGCACTGGCCAAGAAAAAACTGTCTGCAAAATAAACATCTTGAGAGTATGACTGTGTTTATTTTAAAGTCTGGCTGTCAACAGTTTATAGGCATGTACCAAAAGCCTTCTATTTCCCCACCCAGTACAATTTAAAAAAATATAAATTACATGTATTTTGTTAAGTACTGCATATTCAGTTTAATCCTCACAAGCTACTTTTTATTAACAGGATACATCACTGTTGTAGATATACACCAGACAAATACCAGAGGTGGAAATGTTTTAAATATTTTGTCAGACATTTTTACGATTTTGTCCTGAAAGCCATTTAATACAATGCTAAATTCTGGGGAACTTTACAGGACAATATCAATTTGAACCGGACATGTCCTGAAAATGTATACAAATTTTCATCCCTGAATACAGCTAAAATGGTCTGCCATTTTGCAGTGCTGTGTCAATTAACACATGCTTTGTGGGAGATTTTGAAGGAATAATTGGGTAACCAAAAACTAAAAAATTTGGAACCATATGATACAGCTGGTAGTTTTAATTCAAATAATTATTAAGATTTAATAGATATCCCTCCATTAAATTTTGGTGAAAAATCACGAAGATGGCACTCTTAAAAATTTTGTCTTTTCTCAAGCTATAAATACAAAGTTTCTAAACATGTTTTATTTTAGAAAAACAGTTATATAATACGCTTAAAGAAGTAAAGTCTCATATAGGGATTTCTATTGCAGCACTGTAGACCCTGTGTTGATGTTATGTAATTAACCGGAGCTTAAACAAAGCTGTCTGTGTCAAAAGCTGTTTGGAAGATGAAACAATGGTCCCGTAACTATGATAGCATTGATGAGAAATCATAGGTTGTTTTTCGACAGATCTGTGGCGTTTAATGCCACCTGCTCAAAGAGGTACTGTGAGTCATATTTGCATTGTTTAAAATCTACTCTTAAGGAGCATTATTTGTTGCGATAAAAAAGGGAATTAATGGTAAATATGGTATTTACATACTTTTTAACATTTCTGCTAACAGCCGAGGATAATAGTCATTAGTCAATGTAAAGATGATCTTTCTTGTCAGCTGTGGCTTCAATAATCTTAAAGTTAAGGTCAGCATTGGTAGAGAGTTTCAAGTGTAAACTGAGCATCCCCTGGCATTCTCAAAAAGTTCTTGACAAATGTAATAGTTAAATTAAATACTTGTCAGCTTCCTCTGCAAAAGCAGCTCTTGTCACTCAAGGAATCCTTGTCAAAAAGCATAAAGTACTGTCGCAGAAAAAAAAAATCCTATTTAGTAAAAAAAAAAATAAGAAGAAGAAAAAAAAAGGAAAAAGATACCCACCCCTAAAACAACACAAAAGTTGGAAACACCTCTTTGTTTTATCTTTATCTCTTCAAAAGACCAGGCAGGCGTCTTAGGCCATCTGTTAGACCATCTAAATGTCTGAATAATATTGATACTAGAGCATCAGACTTGTTACCCTTGACTGTGAAATAGTAGCCTTAAGTGACCAGCTGTTGGGAGAATCTCTCATCCTAAATTACACAAATTACTCTCACTAAATTCCTTCCAGATTCTCTTTAAAATACATTAAATTGAATAAAAAGGAAAGATCTTGTTGAAATGTGATCTCTGCAATGTGTTGATGATCTTGAAGGTGCAGCATCAGATATGTTACTCTTGACATTGAAACCTAAAGTGATCAGCTGTTGAGGGTTGTTGCCCCAATGCATTGAATTACACACAAATTACTCTCAATCAAATTCCTTCCAGATTCACCTCAAAAAGACATTAATAAATTGAATAAAAGCTGAAAGATCTTGTTGATCTATCCAATGTGCAGATGAATTTGACGATGTACCATCAGATATTATGTCCTTGACATTGAAACTCTAACTTAAAGTGACCAGCTGTTCAGATGATCGCCCCAATGCCTTAACACAAATTACTCCATGTCAAATTTCTTCCAGATTTTCGTTGATTAAATTGAACAAAAATGGAAAGAACTTGCTGAAATGAAATCCCCCAATCATCAATAGTTGTTTAGACAATATTTCTCCTGAATTAGCCACAATTACTTTTCAATAAATGTTTTCCGGATTCTAGGTGGGAAAAAAATGTATATTAAATTGAATAGAATTTTGTTCAAATGTTAACATCTCCATATATTTTTTGTTCTGATGATTATACATAATTGAAATTTGAAAATTAATCTAAAAGTGACGAGTCAGAAGTCCCGATAAACTGCACTCCACATAACTAGCATTACCATTCATGTATCTCAAATTAAACCCAATGAGTCTAATAATAGTTATTAGTCCCTTTTTTCCTTTCAAAGATTTGTTTCTTTTTCAATAATAATGTAACACACATCTTTATTAACAGTTTGCTTTGAAAATTCTTTTTCCACATTTAATTGATAATGTCTAAGGTCAGTTAGTCAAATAGTTCTCTGGGTCACCACTCACTTCTCTGAACTAGTCTGAGGACTCTCCTCAACTGACCTAATTCATCAGTGTATCAGTTGGATCTGTCTCATTTGATAGTTTACATTTCAAATATGCTCCAGGTTTCAAATAAGTTTTGAACAAATTATTCATACTTATTATGTTATGTTACTCTCGAATAATTTGTCTTCTACATGAACCCATGACAGGTTCACATCTCTCTGTTACTGCAACTAAAAGCCCCGATAATGTTACAGCTGGGAATTCCTCTTGACCCTCTACAATCTATTGTACTTTATTGGGCCTTATCTGCTGACCATCAGAGACAGTTATATACAGTATGGTGTACTTGATCCAATCTTAATACTGGAATGCTGGTGGCCATGGCTTAATGGTTTAGCATGTCTGCCTATTAATCCTACTTCAATGTACCATTCACTGGTTCCAGTCTGTGTTTCAACTATCAGGCACACAATGTGGCTTATTCAATCACAGAGGTGGATTTTATGTGGTTTTCTCTCAGTTTTCTATCAGATTTAAGCAAGGAACAGTGTAAAATGGACAATCCGTCATCATGTAAGTGAAATACCCATCAAGTATGACATTAAACCACAATCAAACAAATGAAAAAATAATCATGGCCTGGAATAGATACCCCCATAAGAACACCTCTCTCTACAAACCATGCTCTTTTCTTGTTAATCTTTTTTATTCTATGCTTTTCCAAACATAAAAATTCTAGCAAGTATTTTTTTGTTTACAGAGGATTCACAAAAAGCTACTGTATCCTTGTAGGACATGTTTGATTTCGCTTCAAAGAGACCACCTATCAGCATTGTGATATTATTTAGAGAAGAAGAGCAGATGACACTTAGGTCTGAAGTCACACTGGCTAATCTGGCGGGGAAAAGACAGTTAGATTTCATTTAAAAACCAAATACATGAATCCATGTACAAAAGGTGGTTTTTTTTTAAAGAAACAAATTAAAAATCATTTAGAGATTATGTTATAATTTTGTCTAAAATTCCATATTTAGGATAGAATGGCTTCATTGTCCTTAACTCAGTATTAGCTACGTGCATGTATTACCGTTATATACCAATAATCAATCCAAATACAACATGTATAAGGTTAGTTTTTAAAATTGTCAAATGTGGACAACTGTGGCTTTTTTATCCAAAGCTTTCTAAGTAAAGCTTTAGAGTTTAAGGAAATTCGTATTTCATTTTCACAGAAATATGTATGGTATTATAGGCTTGCCTTAATTCGTTTTGGTAATAACAAAAACTAGATCAAAGTAAAATGTTATTGAAATGTTGAAAGAATCCCTTCTTACAAAATTCAACTCTCTATACTATCTATCTATTTATATTTCCCTGGCACAGGGATTTGATTAATTTAAACTTTTGGAGTGTTAGTTTGATAACAAATATTCCAGATGCTAGTTTGTTGTATTTTGTTGAGATTAGTGTTTGCAGGATGTATCAATTGCAATGGTGCTTATTAACAATTAGACTAGAAGAGTAATACGAATACACTTATACCACTACATACAAGGAAATACATTAGCCAATAGCCTTAAGCTTGGTCTCACTTTTCATAGTGAGCAAACAAATACAATGCTAGTGATCTGACAAGTGGTAATAAACAGTAACCTGGAACTTAGAACTCTAATCTCACACTAACAAACACTGTACACTATTAGAAAACAAATACAGCAGGAAACCTAGATTACTACATAATTAACTAATGAAAAATAAACAGCCTACATAGTAACTGTAACACTGACACCAAGAGTTTTGCTTCTGTTGTATATATTTTTCTAAAAGCAATCACACTGGCACAGGAAGGTAGATCAATTAAAATCGATAAATCATCTTATGTTCTAGATAACTCCCAGAGACAACTTTCTTAATAAACCTTAATCTTGAGTTGTGTTATGGGTAACCTATGGACATCTCGAGAGAATGTTATGACCATTAATATGGTGTATAAAATATAGTTAAAAATGTGGCTAACAAGATATTCGGCATGGGTTATGAATACATAAGTCTACAAATAAGTATTTCAGAGATACAGACATTAATCAATGAATATGTATGTAAAGAGAATGAGTGTTCCAGTATAGGTATGTTTGGTTGATTGGGGTTTAATACAATGATTTAGGTTATTTCACTCATATGATGATGTGCCAGTGTTATGATTGAAAGGAAACATGCTCAAGACAATCACAAACAAATCAGCTTCCTGTTGATCCTTAGAACCGAGAGTATCAGGGCAACAGGAACCTCCCCACCAACCACCCACAGTATGGATATGTTTGTTTGTTTGATTGATTGGGGTTTAAGGTCATACTCAAGGGTATTTTACTTATATGACAATGGCTTGTCCACTCCACCCTTGTTTAAATATTGTGGAAAACTGAGAAGAAACCTTGTAAAAAAACAACCCTGTGAATGCCGGAGCCACATATTGTGACTCCTTTATATCCCTGATGCTCGACAGGCAGTTGGACAGTACATCTAAGTAATATTGGTAATCAGACACACTAATATAAATGTACTGTTCTGTACTGTAATTATGTACTGTATTTTATATACCTGATGCTCGACAGGCAGACTCAAACTCAAAATTGGACAGTAGGCCTACATCTAAGTAATATTGGTAACCAGACATGCTAACCACTAAGCCACGGAAGTTTGGATATGTAAGTGTTCATCTCCTGGCTGGTGTTTTACAAATACTGAGTATTATTTTACTAAGTACCATAAAAAATCTGGCAGCTTTCTCACATATGGATGTTTTTAGTCCACATGAAAGCTGACATTACTCCAAGAACCAGTCATGTACAATTGTGGTACAGTTAGACAATGTGTTACGTCAATAGCTTGGGGAACTACATGTACATCTTACCAGTACTTTACTATTCATTAATTCTTCAAATATCTGTCAGCCTTTCTAGTTATTTGAAATGTTATATTTATAAGCGTCAGTAATCCAATGGAACTGAATAATATGAATCAGATATTAGTTATTATATTAGACGATAAAGCTTAATGCCATTCTGAGATTCTATCTGAACAATGATTACAACACCATGCTATCAATGAAACCTAAATGCCAATATAAGTACACAACAAAATATTAGCTGTTTAAATGTCAAATTTCAGCTATTACTTAATACACAAGTGAGATCGGCTTTCCAACATTTAAGTATAATAATGTATTAATGAGGAATAATCAGTTTATTGATGTTGTTCTGTTTCATTCTTTGGTTATTTTCCAAATTCTCTTTAACTTCTTGACGTGGCATTTAAAAGCTGTAGGTTTGCATAACTGGAACGCAAGTTTATGAATATCACCTTCTTTTCTATTACTTCACACTTTTCGGTTTGAAACAGTTTTAAACTTATAAAAAAATAAAATGAACCATTATGAAACTTAACTACATGTAGTTACATATGACAATGAATGTAAAAGAAAAAGCCATTTTCATTTATATTAAACTTATTATTATATATTTTTTTTTTTACCACCCAAGAGTTATCAGCAACACAAACATCATGTGAAGTGAATATATAAAGGACTGGCAGCATAAGTATACTTCATTCAAACTGTCCTAAGGCAGAGGGCACTCACATATAGTTATAGTTGCATGCAAAATACACATCATGTTTCTCTGCTTGTAGACAGTGGTGTACTGTTGCAGTTATTATTGCTAACAAGTTGCTAAGCGGATGGTGTACAAAATAGTCTTTAACAGAACAACAGACTCATTGAAAAGTAAGAGTATAAACAGATGTTTGTGATTCTTAGTTGCTATGTAACACGTCAGATTGGGGGTTGCTATAGAAACTAAAAAATGCTTTTTAAGTATAAATTATACTGACATCAAAGAAACCACTTATAGCACACAGGGGCAATACTAAATTATACTTAAAGAAAGCAATTTGTTTTTGTATTCAACCCGATACTACAAACACTTAAAATATTTGCAATTATGTGTGAGAGGACTTGTTTAGCACTATGGTTTATGAAATAGGATTTTTTTTAAACAGTAATTGTCATAATCAGTTCTTTCAACTAAGTCACATACAGATATTTGTAGAAAGTTCGCTAAAAAGGGTTGCCTATAGTATAAATCCATTTTTTGTGTGCAAACAATGACCTCATGATCCGATATTAAAAAGGTAACAACAAACAATGAAAAAAAAAGTATACAAACAAATTAGGAGCTCAAAGCACCAAAAAGTCCACAATATATCTGTGTAACTCTGTGTTAACTTGTTCAAAACACACTTTACACAGCAGGAAGGCTTGTCGCCAAAAGAAGCCCAAAACAGAGTATCACAGATATACTTTGGACTTTTTGGTGCTTTGAGCACCTAATTTGTTTGTATATTTTTGTTAATTTCAGAAAATGTTAAGTTCTACAAAACTGACTTAACTGCAGTGAAGAGGACAATTTAGCCTTTGTGCATAAATTAATCTCTGTAATTCCTGGACCTAACAAACTTTGAACAGTGCACACTTATAGATATTCTTAAAGTTAACCAGATTTCGTTGAAAGTTAATGAGAGAAAAGATAAATGTATAGATTATCTTACCTTGTGTCCAGTT
>JAVFBX010027863.1:0-17975 GCA_034783855.1 Mopalia kennerleyi | reverse complement strand
GATTGATTGATTGATTGATTGATTGATTGATTGATTGATTGATTGATTGATTGATTGATTGATTGATTGGTCGATTGCTTGATTCATTCATTCATTAACTGATTGATTGATTGATTGCTTGCTTGATTGCTTGATTGATTGATTGATTGATTGATTGATTGATTGATTTAAAACGTGCCAGTATTAAATTAATGTTAACAAGAAAATTGGTAGGCCTGCTACGACAAAATACGCCTACTGCCATAAAGACTTTTTACAATTTGAAGTTGTGATAAAGCTGTACACAAATTGCTCTGAAGCCCTTTCAGCAACATTTCTAATGCTATATGTTTACTTTTAATCTCTAATCTATGGCCCAATGGAATAGATAGTCAGTCGAAATTAACATGTTTATAAAATAGCAAACAATTGAAAAACAGAATTTGCTTTAATTAAATATTTTGACTGTTTAGAATTTGCACTGTGCTTAAAAACAGATTATAAGCCATGTAATCTACGCCATAGGTTTTAAAGGGGAAAACTTATATTTGCGATGATCTACGATTAATACAGGGAAATTAAAACTTATTGAACCTAGCTAAAATTAACAACTTCAATTAAAAACTTCATGTACTTCCTGTAAGTTATCTGGCTTTGACTAAGCGCTGTAAAGGCGATGTTTAAAAATCTTTGAAATCCGTATAACGTAAGGAATAGAAACGTTTCTGACCTAAATTCACTAACAACGTCCAGAGAATGTCTGAACCAGTAATCGACCTATATCCATACCTCACCCAGCCTTAAATGACGTCTTACCACCCTAATTTTCTTGTGGCCATGCATGTTATATCTCGAGTATCAACGTCATAAAGACATGTCCATTATTTCCTTGCAAGGGACGTGGCAGCAGCGCTACACTGCCTGCGATTCAGTCGGAAAATAAGGAAGGTAAGACGTCATATAAGGCTATACCTCACCCAAGACAACCCCCCGGAGCGAGGTACAGGTATAGGTCGACCATTGATTATATGAGCATCGAGGTTAGAAGGTTCCATCAAAGGACGAATAACTTCACAACTGGTCCGTTAAATAATTCACTTAGGGATAGAAACTTCAACTACTTGAGTTCAGGAGGACTGGCTTTATCTTCACCTTACTGATATCGTGGTAAACGAAATATCGCCGAGGGTGAGTTATGGCGTGATTTGTTTTCCGTTGCCTATCCCTTCTTATATTGGTCCCAGACTCTATGGACAGTCTCCCTTTGAAATCCAAAAAGGGTGACTCTCTGCTTTGGCGTTTATTGTACACGTGGATAAAGTAACACAAACATAGAAAGAACGCAC
The DNA here is from genome assembly GCA_034783855.1 of Mopalia kennerleyi. Taxonomy (NCBI): domain Eukaryota; kingdom Metazoa; phylum Mollusca; class Polyplacophora; order Chitonida; family Mopaliidae; genus Mopalia; species Mopalia kennerleyi. Next base: position 16,650 of record JAVFBX010027863.1, on the reverse strand, counting down.
CCTGATGCAATTAATATCACATGGCATAGTGTCGAAGCGTCAGGACAATTTACCAATGTCCCCCAAAACTGTATTCAGAATGGTTAAATACATGATTGAATGCAAAGAGAATTATCTCCCTTGGAAAATAACTTTATTTTTTTTACCATGACGTAATTCTCTTCATATTAACTAAGGGTTGAATAACTCAGCTTTGCAGAATTTTTTACGTAATATTCCTCCGCGAAAAGTGAATAACAGTATATTTGAAAGAAAGAATTATCTTTTCTTGACGTTAAGTGTTTTACCTAGAAATGTTTATAGTAGCCGATGCAGAGGTGTATAGTATATATGGTCAAACTTGGCGGCGCCCATCGATCTGGCGAAACAACTATTCAACCCCGGTTTTCTCATATCTGTCTACATTTCAGTTTTATCCATGTGTTTGGCTAACAAGGTTAAACATAAACAGTATACGCCAGATTTGTTTTCCACTCCTTTAAATTAACTAGAATAGGTTTAGTTTCAGTTATTTTTTTGTAATAACGTCGACGCATTTATGGGGGGGATTTTATTGAGGTTTAACACCGTTCTAAAGGTTATTTCACTCACACAACAGAGAGCCAGTCCAATGAGTGAGTTAATGACCCCCATCCCGACGCCACTGGCTACTAACAAAGACACGACAGGACAACTACAGGGCGTAACACAAAGCCACCACAAACAGATCGGCTTAAAGTTGGCCGTTATTTCGGAGAGCATCAGGGCAATAGGGCGCTCCCTCCCTCCCATCTGCAATAAAGAAATACTAGCACTGCTCAAGAGTAAGGCTAATAAAAACACATTTACATAGGATCATGACATCAGTCCCCGAAGTTTGTTTCATTAGGGTTTAACGGCGTTCTTATTTCACACATAAGACGTCATGCAAATTGGTGAAAGGCGGTTTTTATTATTTTTTTTAATTCCCTTTTTGATGACGTCACGCCATGTCGAAGGTCTATTTTTAATTATCTATTAGCGATTTAATCTGGTGTTAGCCTTAATACGGAGCCTTAAAAGGGACATGGGCAACAACAAAAAATTCTACAATTAACTCTTTATAACGATTACGTAAGTCGTTATAACGAGATACTATATCGTTATAACGAGATACTAAGTCGTTATAACGACTTTATCTACCAATGAAAATGCAGCAGTTTCCCGCCATTTTAAGGATCACATTGGTGTGGTGCTGATACAAGTTGTTATATTTAAAGACATTTGAATGTAAATTAGACTTTATATATATCAAAGTTTGAGCAGCAAAATTGTAGAAAACTTATATAATTTGATTGGTGGATTAAGTCGTTATAATTACAAGTTAATTAAAGAAGAAACGAATTTCCATGTCCCTTTTACGGCTCCGTATAATCATCTTTCGAGCAACTGGTATTAACCTAAGCCACAACATCAGATTGAATCGCTGCTAGCAAAATGGTGATAGCCTATGATCATGACGTAACGTCATCTAATAACGGATTAAATTGAACAGCGCTTCGAACAACCGGTCCCAGAAGCCGGATGTTCGAAGAGCTATAAGATTTAATCGGCTATTGGGTGACATCATGCCATGTTAATAGTCTATCTCTCATCCGGTATTAGGGATTTATTCTGGTGTCTGTAACTAATAGTCTTTCGAGCTACTGGCACATAAAGGCCCTGCTGCATGTCGGAACATACCTCGGCAATTTCTGTACCATAAATCATCTCGGCGATAAGCGGGTCATTTTGATGGAAATCACCGGAGGTAACTCGCATGGATTTGCTTTGATCTCATGACTGAGTTATCCGCGTGTTTATTGTTTATGTATGAAGCATATTCGTACGTCATTGGAGCTACATTATTATTAAATTACTTACAGAGGACAAAATTTGTTTTATTTGCATACATAAGATAGGGAAGGTGTAAACGTTTTCGTGTAATATTATAGCTCCCATTCACCTCCGATTCTTAACACACTTGTTCATACAATTTGTATGAGAGTAGATTCTAGTCGCACACGGTATCGATTGTTTTCGTGAAGTAAAAAATATACCATGGAAATATAACAGTGGTTGAAGGTGAGATAAAGCTATACTTGGCAAAAAAAATTCTCTCTTCCTGGATAGAAAATTGTGGAGTTTTATAAAGAAACAGAAAACTATAGGTGTTAACGCTAAGCAATGTGCGGGGTAGTACCACTAATGTGTCTCTTTGATAATAAAGTTATACGCTGTTTGGGTCGGACACCTCAAGCCTGGAACAAAGCACAGCGCAGGTCGCACAGTGTTCTAACACGCAATTTACCGTTTCTGCTAAATACTTTCAATTATAATCGACATCAACAAAAATCTCTCCACATCACAGTTGATGCGTTTGTCACACAACAATCGGTTGACATGTACCTGTGTTAGGCGTTACAAACAGGTCTGAAAAAGTTCGAAATTGTGCATGCTCGTGACAGCAATGACTAACACCACACCATTGTGCACGGAAACTAAATTAGAACAGTTAAATATCTCGAAGGAACGCGGTATGCCAGAAGATGATATTCCGTCCAGAAAAAGCAAAAGTCAACGTCTACTGGATTTTATGTCTCCCAGCGAGCGAGTCCTACGGGTTCACCGTAAAAACTTTGCCTGTGCTCGAGCTCTGCGGCTTCAAATGGAGGAATATGACATAGAATGTCGCCGAGCTTTACGAAAGGTAGAGCAGGAAATTTTCGAAGTTTACTTTGACGAATACCTTCCGCTGAAGGCCCAAGCCAGGTCAACCGCACAGCACCTACAGCACCTGGACAGGGTTAGTTATATACCCAACATTCACATCAGAAAGAGCAGAGCTAATGTTAAATTTCCAATTATTAAAGGAGGGAGTAATTTGGTATCAACGGACAGGGTGACCAAACAATACAATGACGCACCTGACCACAAACGAACAATTTCCAGTAGAGAAGAGTTGTCTTCAGCAATTTCACAGGTTCATCTCTGCAACCTTGGAGGGAGACCAAGCCCCGAGTCCAGAACATCTAGTCCTCTTCTTGAAGCTGCTGTTACTGCCGAGAGATTGCGAATCATAGAAGCCGCCATCGCCTTAACATCCCAACCTCCTCCCCCAGCACCGAAGAGGAAGAAAAAGAAAGACCGCTCTCGAAAGATTCCTATCATAACTATTACTGAAGTCAGTGGCGAAGAAGGTTCTACAAGAGGCAGTATATCAGGAAAGGTGAGTTCAAAACCACTGGACGAGGAACTCAACAGAGAGGCTCAAGGTAGACCCATTTCTGTAGACAGCACAGGAGTCCGAAAGGCTCATTTCCCAAGTACGTTGGTCAAATCGCTCATTCGTTGGCGTCCATCACTGGATAGGAATCGAATTTGTAACGATGAAGAAACAGATCTGGAACGCAGTAAATCCGATCTGGAAGCAGAACACGATGAAACTTCTGAAGTGATGGAAGAGAGCCCACTAAAATCACCTGTAAGCTCTCTGCCAAGTGAAGGGACAGAGACTAGACGAGCCTCTGAAGCGTCTACAGTGTCACAGATAGAATCTAACAGTTCCAGTGGCCTTACCAGTCCAGACGTAGACATGGGCATTGACTATGAACACGAATTTGGTGACGAAGGATTAAGTTCTTACTATTCATATTCCCAATCGTCATATCCGACTTCGGATGATGGTTTTTGAAATTAAAACCGGAGTCTGCACTTCCGGAATAGTCGAATATAAACTTATTGACCGAACTAGTCTCATTGCTTAATTTTGTGCGGCGTTTTCAGAGTCAGTCATTTATGAAAAGCAACCAGGGTATAAAAAACGATTTTTGGTATATTTGATATTTTCTATCATGCAATTCAATTGCTGGGGCACTGACCATCGAAGTTTATCCTATCCACTCTAAAATTGGCTTCAGGAATTAACCACCAGAAGTGTTTTATCATTGGTTTCCAACCAGAAGACGTTGTGCGCAGACAGCACTAAACGTTTTTATAAAGTTATCAAAGATGTTCACTATTCGAATCAAATATATTTCAATAACGTTCCAAAAATGTTTTCAGAACATTACCCATTAACATTAAATGTTCTGATCAGGTCATATAAATGTTATGTTTTAATGTTTAGAGCAAAACAATTGTCAACTGTTTGTGAAAATGATTACAAAATATTTTGTAAACGTGTATCTTTTAGGCAGAATTTAGGCAATATGTTATAAGGCTAGTCGATAGAACTTTTGATTTAAAATAAAAGTTTTCTGAAAAGGCTATGTAAATAATTATGGGCAAGTGAGGGGCAACCTTAACTTTTGTGTGTGAATGTGTGTATAGGGGGGGGGGGGGCTTGCTCTTATTTCAACAAATGGCTTTTTTTGCGTGTTAATTCTTGTGATAATCTTCTTCGCGGTAATATGTTTTTGTTGCAGGTAACTGTTGACAAATTAAAAAAAGATTTGAACCACAGTTATGAAAATGAAGCCTTTTTTGTCATTATTAATATATAGGCATATGTCTATCTATTCTCTGGATAGGAGGGTGAGGGGGGGGGGGGGACAAAATTCACTTGAAGGTGAATGCCCCAATTGTACCCCTGTGGTGCGGCACTGCTTGTGGCTTTGTCATGTTGTAACTCTGGTATGCCCATTCAAAGTTATTTATAGAGTTTGCAAATGTATAAATGTAGGCCTTTTCTACTAGTAAAATATCTATGCTTGTTTGATATGAACAGCAGGATATGTATTTGTTTTGCGGACAAGGCTTAGTTTAATCAAATATATTTGGTGGGTTAGAAATGGTTATCGTTAATCCTTGGTCACAATAAATCTCTACTTCACATGAACCCTGATTTGCTTTATTCAAATCTTATCTGGATTTACCCTCCAATTCCATGTAAAGTATTAGGCTTTATTGCAGGACAGGGAATGGTCTAATAGTTATAAAGAGTAAGGTCTTCAAAAACAAACATTTTCAGACACTCGTACATCTTGCTGAAAGTTCCCCAGAGAAAATACCACTGAAGACGTTTCACCTGTGTTTCAAGTTGCATCTTTTTTTTTTTACTCCATGATTTATGTTGCATTTAAAAAGATATTTAAATTAGTTTGACTGGGGTTTAACGCAATAGCCTAGGTAACATCCAAATCGAATTTTAGTAATACAGCTGATGTTTGCTCACGATGCCAACATAGTTACCGTCTTATCTCTAATATTACGAACAGGTCTACTCAGATATCCACTACATTCCTCTCCAGGTTTAGCTTCAAATGGGTTCTAAGTTTCGAACACATCGATGCGTATCGCTTGAAAACTATTAATGATCTCATTGTGCGACTATTAACCACATGTGTGGCCGTTAATCCTTATCATGCGCCTACAACAACACCACCGCGTAATCACCCAAAATTTCACTTTAATATCCAGCAAATGTTCACACACGACCCCACCAGTTTAGATGGATTGATTGATTGATTGGGGTTTAAAGTCGTACTCAAGGGTATTTCACTTATATGAAGACGGATTATCCAATTCACACTGTTCCTTGCTTAATTACGGTGGAAAACCGTGAGGAAACTCATTTTCGAATAAGCACACCTCCTCTGCGGAAAGAAACATAACTGGTGATACCTTCAACACTGAGATATAGTCCACCAAAACGTGACATAATTTGATCTAAAATAAATATTTAAAAGAATAATCTGAAGAGTGAAACCTAAAGTAAAGTAACACCACACTGGATCTAGTACAATCATATATTTTCTATTTAACTGGCACACTTCTAAAACAAGCAGAATTCCACACAAAATAATATTACTACTGGATATCTTAAATGTCTTGTTCCAAACTGAAGGCTAACTAAACGAACTGTTGGCCTGATCGTATCTGATTATAATTTCACAAAACATTCTATAAGCACTAATATATCCCAGCATTAATTTTGTCCATCATAAAATTTAGTAAGGAAATCTGTAGACTTTTGCTGTTTTTCCTGGTCAAAGTACTTCATGATATGGCCTTTCTGTTTCCATATTTCTACAGTTTCCACTAAATCCATCTGGCCCTGCAAAGAACAAAAATACACTTATCAGTGTAGTCAATGCATGTGATAAAATATTTATGTCTCAATCTAAAAGCTCTTTGTAAAACTATAAACTTGTTAACAAATTTTATTACCTAATCTCTGCATCTGTTGGCTCTCTCACACAAATCCGAAAGCAAGTGCTCAGCGAAACAACAACAACCAGCCGCAAGCCACAAGCAAACAGCCCCAGAAGTGACCATTTGGTTTTGCGAACGCGCACCTCACTTCAGTATTTTAAATTAAATAATTAACGGTTATGCTTAATCAATTGCAAGTGAGTTACAGTTGTTTGTCTTTGAAAATATTCATTAAAAGTAATAAGTTTAGGTCTAAAATCATTGGTCTTTCCCTTTAAGTAGTTAATGGAATGCACCGGCTACAGCTGTTTGGAGTTTGTATCCATATTCAGTGGTAATGGAAGCATGGTTGTATGATGTGTGATCTCCTGTTCATAATGAATGTGTTAACTTGTGAGTGTCAATAAAGATTTGTGAAAATTTTACAAATTGTATTTTCCATCAGTTACCTTTATAACGAGTAAATCAATAGTTCTGATATCTGTAACATTCCTGTTCTTGTCAAACTCCTGCCTTAATTTTTTCCAGCACATTTTCTCTGTGACAGGTATGTCATATTCTTTTACTGAAATGAGAAAACAAGAATAATTTCCTAATTACATTGCCACATGTACAAATAATCAAAGGACTTAATTTAAATAAACTAATAGTCATGCAAGAGTTCCACAATTTGACAAACAACAACTTCAATAAAGTTTGTGGACTGAGTGACTGATAAACATTTAAAGCTTTGCCCAAGGGCGTTTCATTTTTGATGGAGGTGCTCATACATAGTTTATAGCCACACTAACTTGATGTGATTGATGTGTTGAAAGTTTATTACTCTCTAATTTATAAGTAAACCCCGTCTGACTTTGCTTGGAACATGCTGTCCTTTGCCTAAATCCACTTATTTGTCAATGCAGTCTACAATTCCATGCTCCGTTGGAGGCTGTTACTTAAGACTCACTTTATTTACCAGTTAAGGCCTTTTCGGACAGAAATATTACTTAGAAAGCTAAATGTACCTAATGGTTCCATTTGGAGTTCCACACCTTCATTTATTGTCTATCGCTAATTTTATCCAAACTTTATGTCCGTATTCACTATTGGCATTGAAATGTAAACAAGGCTGTGTCTTCGGATATCTTTATATATTGAGAAATGTGAGAGTCATCCTTCAATGAAATGGCTAATCAAACAGACCTTCCTTTGCCAGAGCATCATTAGCTTGTGGAAGAGAACTTAAAACTATTTGATATTATACCACTCCCTGATCTCTGATTATAAACTCCGAAGTATAGAAGGCAATGAGCTTCAAAATAATGAAGATTGACATGTTGAGAAAAGTTACATATTTTAATACACTTTCCCCACGAGTTCGTGCACCAATATCCTGGCAAGTTAGTTCAAGCATACTTGTCAGTTAAATCCCCAGCATGGTTATACTACATCATAGCCACTCATAGCTGAAACCTGAAAAGTGTTGATATAATTTGCAGTATTTAAGAGACTGTATAGTTTTGTTGTTGTTTTTTTTTTGGGGGGGGGGGGGATTCAAACATTTTCTTGTAAAAACACAATTCATTTCAGTTAATGTGTGTACATATTAATATGTAATATGCAAAATCAGTGAATGCATACATATTAAAGTGATACATAGGCCCATGCTAAAGAATAATTCATTGATACACAAGCGATGTATGAAACAGTTATTGTCACACTAACACAACTATTAAAACTTCTTCTGGTACTAAATTTATACCACCGGTTACTATCCAGTCAAGCTAGTATCTGTACTCAAAGAAAATGTAGCCAGATTGAGTTGAATTGAATAAAGACATTTTTTTGATTGATTGATAAACTTTATTTAAAACTTTGATATTAAACTGCAGTAGGTAAATACCTATTTTCGTGGAGAAAAGTTAAGAACAAGTGGCTTCTGGTGATCTTTACTGTTTACATATATTAGATCAATTGAGACTTCAACTACCCAATGCAATTTCACTAATATTATGGTGTATTATTTGCAAAAACAGCTTTGAATAGAGATAATGCTCAAAATTGAATGCGCTCTCCAGAGCTGTTGTTCCGTGTCATATATGACTGTAAAAGTTTGATGTAAATTCAGTTGTGTTCAGTTTGTACTTTTCAGAGATGAGTACCCAGTCATCACCAGTGACACCGCAACCAGATTTTCAACTCCATTAACTTACTTAAAAATGGCATGTGATTGTTGTTTACTGCTGTTTTTTACAGGCTCCATGGATTTAAAATGTACTTTGAGTCACACTAAATTCGCAGAATTTCATGTAGAGACAAGTTGATATACTTTTACAACTGTTTTATTTTCCCCGACAGCTCACAAGTCACTTACCAGTACTAGGGCTGTCACGATTAATCGAAATTTCGGTTAATCGCAATTCACACCTCTCGGTTCGGTTCACGGTTCAGTATATTCAAATTTCGATTCGGTTCAATTTGTAAAATGGAGATGTCAGTTTTGTTATTAAACACTTGCCTTCATGCCATGTCAGGCAAAATTATGTGCGATCGTTCTTCAGACATGATTTTGTCTTGTATACGAGCTCGTATAACGCGATTAAAACTGCATAATAAATTAAAGTATTGTTTAATCTCGTATATTCCTCAATTAATAAAGTACTGTCAATTCCTATCGCTTCGCTGTTGTTGTACTCCTCTTGGATATGATTGGCTGGCTGTTGTGCATTCTCCAGTCTTCGTGAACTCCGTTATACACACAAAGCCACATATGAACGAAAAATATATATGATGTGGAGATTACCAGAACAAAACACGTATCGTATAAATATGCAGATGTTTCACTTTATATAGTCGGATCAAAATTATATTTATGCGGTGTTTACTCCACTAAAAAACAAAATTAAAAAATGCAACAGCCCTGCGTTAGCTGCGTATACAGTAATATTCGCTATGTGTTATTCATTGTAACTAAACTACAAGCTGCATTGAATCTATATGGACATTTTGTATAGGCCTAGTCTATGGCAATTGAACTCTCATCCGTATTTAGTTTCACAAATAAAAACTTCTTTCGATATCTCAGCACCTTTTATATCAGAAAATATTTAATTAAAACATTCATTTCAACATTTAAAATTCAAATTGGGTTTCAAGAAGTGTTAAAATATTAAAACAGCAAACTCTTCCCGCGAGCTCTGCTGTGGCGTTCTCCGCAGAAGGGGTGTTATAACACTACTGCATGGCTGCTACTCATACAACCCCTATGCTGAGAGTTAATTTCGGTTCACAAGGCTTTTAGTGTTATTTACGACTGTCGGCAGCACAGTAACTGAGAAACAACAAACAAAATCAGTTTTACTGCTTTTTACACAAATTTGAGCGAGTTTAAAGAAAGTTAAACTATTGAAGCATAGTGCAGTTGTATTTTTACTTGTTTAGTACCGGGTATTGCCACCAATCACTGACAGAACATCCTTTGGTCTAGTATCACATACGTTTTATAGGCCTACTGACGCATATCGATAGGCTGCTATTTTTGATCACCGAATCGGAAAAATCGAGAATCGAATAAAATAATCGAGAATCGAACGAATCGAAGAATGGTCGAATCATGACAGCCCTAACATTTAATGTGCCTGTAACAGTCGGTGCAAATTTGAACCAATATGATGGTGGTGTACACCTAACTAACAAACTGAAACCACAGTCTTTTGCTCAAAAAGGAAATACAGTTACTACAGTGCTAAGTATAGGCAGATTGATTGATTGATTGGTGTTTTGCGCAGTACTCAAGGGTATTTCCCTTATTTGGCGGCAGTGTTATTCCAACAATAATTGACACTAGCTCAACCAAGATGTGAATTGTTTTCCAAATGTTGGGAAGCTAATCTTCCTCCAGTGCCAACTAAAGAGAGAATGAATATGCTTGAATCAAAGTGAAGTTAATCAAGGCGCTGTAGAGAATTTATTGGGATCTTTCCCTAACAGGACTGAATTATGTAATATTAATACACTTTAAAAATGTTGTAGTTTTAAAAAAATATAAAACGATACAATTTTGTCATACCAAACTGTAGGCAGAAAAATGTTGTTTGAGATGTTATTGTTGTACGACGTTTTGTGAAAGTGGACACAGGTGAGCATTTGGTATTATTTTTGGTATATACACACATTGAAGTTAGGATTTGATTTTGTTTGTTTGTTTGGTTGGGGTTTAACATCGTTCTAATGGCTATTTCACTAACATGACTGTGTGCCCGGCTCAACGGGCAAAGGAAATTACCCTAACCATCGCAAACAGACGAGACAGACGAGACAAATTCAGGACAATGACAGGAGACAATACAGACATCACAAAAAGAGCAGCTTCCTGTTCCTTTTTAGCTCTGAGAGCACCAGGGCAACATGAAGCTCCCACCAACCACCGGCAGCAAGGATTTGGAGATTTGTGCTTAACTTTCAGAGTAAAGTTACCATCGCACACAGCCAACATAGTTTAATAACTAAAGAATACCTGGTGAATTTTGTGGAGCACCTTCGTTGAGATTCTCCTCCCAAATCCTCCATATTAATTTAATGTCCTTTGGCATCAGATTGATCTTAAATAGGAAACATAGAGACAAATACATTAAAACTTCCTTTCATAAAGTTATCCTGCGGTCACTTTATTATTGGGGATATTTCAGTTTCAATTTTTTTTTAATGAATTACTTTTTGTATAAACAGCATATATTTTCAGAAAGAAACACTAGAATTGGCCAAGAGGCTATGGATTCTTCAAGAATGCCAAATTAGTTTGTGTACAAGTATATCACCATTCAAACTGTAAGCAAACTATCGTGTCCATAGTAGTTTACGTGAGATATTTCAACACAATTAACCCGTACAACATTAAACTAGTCGTTCAGATTAATGTCTTGGTGACTACAAATATATATATTTACTCTTAATTTCTTATAAAACATTCACAATTTTATGCTAGTGAAGACAATTAAGTAGAAATTCTGAATACAAGTAACTTAGTTTTCCAGTGAGCCTATATTTTGAAGTAATTGAACAGGTGTTAGATAAATGGAATTGCTACAGCAGTCTAGGGTTCTCAACATGTTTTCTTTATCACATGTTCATTTGTAGTTCCAGCGATCATTGAAGGCCAGTGAGTAACTGTGTATTACAGGTAAATAACACACCTACTCAAGGCGAGATCAAATATAGACTGATTTGATAACAAATGTTGCAGGTGAATTTTGTCAGATTGAACATAGCAAGTTGCTTATTTCTCAAAAACTGTCCCCAGCAGAGACATATTTGCAATCGTTAGTATCCAAGCTTTCCAAAAATGTATAGATACACACTGGTCAGATATATTTTCTTTGTAGAATAGGAAAGAAGAAAGTATTTCCCTGGATATATACCCAGGGGTCCAGCAGGGTCTTATTCCAATAGTAAATAAACTACACTAACAAAACCCCTAAAAAGTGTTTTGCTATAAAATTTATGTTCCCAGAATGTTAACTAAAGGTAGCATGAACAAGCAGACCATACCTTGATCATATCTAAATGAGCTGAGACATCAACAGACATATCAGCGACCATAAGGTGCATAGCTTTAATTAAAGACAAACTGGAACAACCAGACCCTACCTTGATCTTATCTAAATGAACTGAGATGTCCACAGACATATCAGCGACCATTGGGTGCATAGTTTTAATTAAAGACAAACATGAACAACCAGACCATACCTTGATCATATCTAAATGAGCTGAGATATCGACAGACATATCAGCGACCACTGGGTGCATAACTTTAATTAAAGACAAACTGGAACAAACGGACCATACCTTGATCATATCTAAATGAGCTGAGACATCAATAGACATATCAGCGACCACTGGGTGCATAGCTTTAATTAAAGACAAACTTGAACAACCAGACCGTACCTTGATCATATCTAAATGAGCTGAGACATCAACAGACATATCAGCGACCACTGGGTGCATAGCTTTAATTAAAGACAAACTTGAACAACCAGGCCGTACCTTGATCATATCTAAATGAGCTGAGACATCAACAGACATATCAGCGACCACTGGGTGCATAGCTTTCTTCACATCGCCCTTAAAGCTGATTGGCTCCACGAGGTTGTGACGGACATGCAGGGAATCATCTGTCATTGACATGTTCACACTGAAAATACAAGCTCATATAATAACGAAGAAGTTAGAGATAATTAACATTATAAAGTTGTGAGTACCATTTTGAGAATCAAGACAAACACACCCTTTACAAAGATCTCAGAACGCAGTTATTTTTACTCTTTTATTCGGATATATGAACTATTTATTGTGGTCTGTGATTATGTGAATATGTTGTTTCTTTTGTGGAGTGTCTTCACTCATTGTTGAGTATACATGTAGTTGTGTATAGTGTAGTTTTTGTCATTTTGTTCTGACGTAGGAAAAGAAGTTATCTTATTGAAATTAAATGTTTTATATCCACATGATTTGGCAGGGCCCGATTCTACAAAGCAGTTTTATACTTAAGTCACAATGTTTAAAGGCCCTCACATTTCTCCGTTTTAAATTTTAAAATTTAATATTTCGGCATAATTATTATAACGTTAGTAAGTCACAATTGCAGGTATTACTTTAAAAGTAAGTTCAGGAAAGAGGCAAAAATATCAAATTTAGTATTTTGACTTAAGTCAGAAAATGCTTTGTGGAACCGGCCCCAGTTCTTTTGTTTACCATTCAACAAAGAAACAAACAAGCTAAGTCATAGTCTTCAAGTCTCTGGTAAATTTTAGAAATCCTGTTAAAAACCAGACATTGAACTCACCGTGAAACATTAAGGGAATCAAGGTACATATAGAAATGATTCCACTCCTGTTTGAGGTCACTGGAGAGCTCCTCTGTCTCAAAGAAGTTACGGATGTTGAGGTCTCCGAGTTTAACCATGATAAGATCAGGTGACTGTGAACTTTGTGGGATAAGGATTGTGGGAGTTCTGATGTCTACGAATAACTGAATCCTCTTATTCTCATTCTCTATTGTCTCTACCTGGATTGGGGTAAAAAAAATAGGTGTGAGTCACTCTACTTTGTATTTAATGATTGATTGATTCATTGGGTGCTTTACACCGTGCTTAAGGGTATTTCATTTTCAGGCGGTGTATTCCAACAATAGTTGACAGTAGCACAACCAAGATGTGAAGAATTTCCATAATATTGGAAAGTTAATTTTCTGCCCTTTATCCAGAGGGCTCTTTGTATTTAAAGTGGTACTTACAATTGTTTTACTCCATTAGACCACTTACTACATGTATACTCATACCATAAACTACCTTATAAGGACAGTCTACATACACTCTGTCTATAGATAACATCATGCAAACGTCGCTACAAAACCATTATGTGCCATGAGTAAAGGAGGGCTGAATCCATTCTGATTTGACCATACATGTAGATCAACCTCATGATCTAGCAATTGAGTATATTATCAATTGATTGATAGGTTGGTATTTCACTTATAGGACGGCGGTGTATTCCAACAATAATAGACACTAACAGAACCAAGATGTGAAGCTTTTCCATAATGTTGGAAAGTTCATTTACCCTCAGTGCTAAGTAAAGACAGCATTGCTACTCTTCAAACAAACTGCCCTTAGCCAGAGGGCGAGTATATTATCAAACAGTAATCTGCATATCAAGGATCTAAAATGTCTGCTAATCAATGTAATCTTTGACAAAGACTTTGATACAGAAGTGAGACAAGATTCTAGAAATAAAAGAAATTATTATATTGCTTTAAGACATTTCCCACATCAACACTGACGCTGACTTATAAAATGATGGCATCGACCAATTACATCAAGATTCATTGATAAAGTATTAGTTTATGCATATTGTGAAAAATATAATGGGTGGAATAGGGAATTTTTTTAAGGTTAATTATGGTGCTTTATTTTTAACGAATAAAATAACTAAGAATTTGATAGACAAAAAAAGACCAACATAGATTCTGTATTTTACTTCTTCAATTAACAAAAAAAAAATTAAACGTGTGCTTAAAAAGGTGGGATTAAATCCCATTTGTTTGTGAGACATTTGCAGCGAAAGAAAATATAAGTACAGTACTTATATAACGTTTTAAGGGTCACCTGTGAGTATTATAACCTGGGGATAGGTGTGTTCAGGGGGATATTGTGGCCCTGGGGATAGGTGTGTTCAGGGGAATAGGTGTGTTCAGGGGGATAGGTGTGTTCAGGGGGAAAGGTGTGTTCAGGGGAATAGGTGTGTTCAGGGGAATAGGTGTGTTCAGGGGGATAGGTGGGCCTGGGGATAGGTGTGTTCAGGTATGTAGTGAGAACAGGTTCAAGTTCAAACCGGGTAATAAGCTGGATAGAATATGGAAATAGAGAACTCCATCTGCATGTCGTGCAAACTAACTCCATTAATAATAGCAGTGAGAAGAAATAACAGAGCTTTTCATAATTGGAAATGTATTTAATTATGACAGTATATTTTCTCAGGAAAAATCAAAGTTTGAAAGCAATAAAGATATTTTTGTTTGTTAGTTAGACTGGTGGTTAACGTCATAGTATTCCCTCAGATGTCGCCTGTATAGACGCTGAAGTGGGAAATTGGAAGAAACCTGACCAATAACCAGCGTAAGATCTCCACAACCGCTTCCCTTTTTACCCAGTTTAAAGGAGGCTGTAAACAGCTTTCTATTTCAGGAGTCAAATAGACAATCAGGTCAAAGCGCCTTAGAGATATTGTGAATAACTGTACACTTTACCCAAGTACTTAACTTAATAACTGGTGCTTAACATCATGCTTATTGAATGTTGTTTCACTTATATGACCGTCATGTATTCTGACAATAATTCATTACACTAAATCCCGGTACAGGTAGACAACATTTTCTTTCTCCACATTAAAATGATAAAATTTGAAATGTTTAGCTCTGTAAGAAAATGTTCCTTCAGTGCTAAACAAAGATAGCCTGTTTACACTTGGAACATACTATCCTTTAACAGTGAGGTGAACAAAAGAGAAAAAGCTGCGTGCATGGATCATTAAATTCTGGTTATCCTTGCGGACATTCATTGCCTTATCATTACATAAAATTTCGGGGCTCATGCTAAAACTAAATTCTAATTCTAAAACTATATTCAAACATTTAAATTCAAGAACAAGGTTGATGTTGACCCAGGGTAAAAATGAGAAAATAACAACATATAAACAGAAATTCCAATTGATAGAATGAAAATAAATAATTTCCCCGACCCCATAATAACCACATGTAATAAAGCCATTAACCAGCAATGAATGAACAGTTTGAGTATAAGGGTGTTGGGTTGAGAAACTATATCATTGTTATGGGTTTACCGGTGGTTGAATCTGTTAAGAAAAATATTGACATGTTAGTTACAATCAAGATACTGTTACGGTTTTCTTATGGCAAATGGGTTAAATGTAAAAAAAATATTGATGTGTTTCTGTAAAAATTATTATTGGGTTAATTAACAATGTAGTTGAGGTTATTTCATTTAAATGACTCGTTTGTTTCTATTTTTTAATATACATGCTAAAAATATTTGGAGCTGATATTTTCTAAGATACACAATTAAGCTACAAAGATTATTCTGTATAGTACCTGTTTAGAAACGGTTTCCATGGCAGCGGTCTTGTATGCCTCGGTAATCTCAGGATTGATGAATGGGTCAAAAAATCTCTGAAAGAAAACAAAATCAGTAAATAAAAAGTTTAGAAATTACAAAACACTAATCAAAAACACCAAAACATCAAAATATGATGATATGTGTTAGTCTTTAACTGTCTACTAAAATAATTACAATTGCGATCTTGTTCACTATTGCTTTGATATTTCTTATTTATAAACGCTTTATTTCTTACTTTACGATATATAACCACTGAACTATTATGATGGTAGTGAACTTCAAAACTTAAAAAAAAACACAGTATCACAACGATAAACTGTGCAGTTTTTTCCCAAGTCGGAAAAATAATAATTTTTTGAGTGCTAAGTAAAGACAGCATAGCGATGCTAGAAACATACTGCCCTTAGCCAGAGGATTGGATGATTGGTGTTTTATGCCGTGCTGTAGAGTATTTCACTAATATGATGGCGGTGTATACCAACAATAATTGACACTTACACAACTAAGATGTGATGTGTTTCGATAATGTTGGAAAGTTAATTTTCCTTCTGTGCTAAGTAAAGACAGCATTGCTACTCTTCAAACAAACTGCCCTTAGCAGAAAGACCTTCATTGTCTCCTACTGTTTGATGTACTAAACAATTCATAGTAGATGTAGTAGCAAGAGATACCAGAGGGTTGAAATGTCAATATTTAGCCTGTAAACTCACCGTAAAATCCCAAAGTATCTTGTTGAGGTACACAAACTGGAGCTGACCCACCCGGAGTCGTATGTTGAAATCAAGCCCTGGAATTGTATCCTTACCAGACGTCTCCTTAACCTCAGA
>JAVFBX010027752.1:0-17982 GCA_034783855.1 Mopalia kennerleyi | reverse complement strand
TAAACTAACTAAAAAAACTAACATTTGCCACATATTTTCAATGAAGTGCATAGTGTGAAGTTTAAACAGTGGACTGCTGTTTGCATTTTTTCCTCAAACACATTATAATGCTGGAAATCTATTCCCCCCTTACAGTCATGCTATATGGATGTCCCATTTGTGATAGAGATATGTCCCACAGGAATAAGCACATTATTCATTATCGCTATGAAATATTTAAATGCTTTCTAGATTACGCTGAAAAGTCACCCGGATAACATGTATTTAAAAGAACAGTATAATTAAGGTTATGTGAGGATAAACATCCTCGTGAAAAACAGGAATTACTTATTGAAAATATTGACCATCTTGTTGATCCAACTTTTGAATGTGGTTCCAATCCATAGAGTTATCAGTTATATGACACAATGTATCAAACACCACATTATTCAACTGTAGCGCTAGTTATGAAAATTTCCTTTGGTATAAAACATCAAACACATGATTATTAATAATGTTAAAATGTAAGAAAGACAAATGTTAGACTGTTAACTGGATTTAAAAGCACAATACTAGTTGTTTGTAACATGAAACAGCAAACTGACTGTTACCTGAAATTTCAATTTAATTACCAAACCTTCTGTTTTGGAACATCATTAATACAATTTTAAACTACAAGATGGTGTCGTGTGAGTGAACTAAACTTAACAACGATT
Source organism: Mopalia kennerleyi (assembly GCA_034783855.1). NCBI lineage: Eukaryota > Metazoa > Mollusca > Polyplacophora > Chitonida > Mopaliidae > Mopalia > Mopalia kennerleyi. The sequence continues at coordinate 17,287 of JAVFBX010027752.1, read as the reverse complement.
GTAAAGTACTTCTATTAAAAACCCCAAAAACGAATTAACAACATATGCTGCATATATTATAATACATGCTATCAGATCAAGTGATTACTTCATTGATAAACTGTCTATGTAAACCTATTCCAGCTAGATGTGCCACAACTATAAAGAGAGATAAGGGAGATAATTATAGATTGACTTATTTAGTAATTATTGTGCCGCCAGTGCTAAATGCAGCAAAAGCCATTGTTTTAAATCCTCTGCCAAGGGTCGATGTTGTCAGAAGACGCGTTTTTTTGTATTCTTATCGTAGGCTTCCCTACTGTAGTATGTGTATTTGGTTGCTTTTTTATGGTGTGCTCAATTATATTTCGCACAGACAACGATTTTGGATTACAGACAACTAACTCCTCCATTCCGAATGAGTTTATTGAGAACATGAGTCAACTGATTGACTTTGCATTTGTAAACAGATTTTCCCAATCGCATTGAACTTCACTAATGAGGGCCTTTCTGTAGACAAGTTCATAAAACATATCAAAGGAGGGCCCGATTCCATAAAACACGAGTAGGCTATCGGCATGCGACTTTGGAAGACACACATTTAGACTGAATGTTAAATCTATACATATTAACTGACAGGTCTCCATTGATCTCTTGGGTAGCATTGTCTTATGATAAAACACATGCTGTTAAAATGACAATATGGGCATAATCAGTAGCTTGACAACACGCTTTGGACATATTCAATGGGAGCAATGCCTACACCGGGGATCGGATGTAATCACAGCACACATTGATCTTGTTGATCGACTAAGTTTATTTTGAGCAAGGACCATTGGTCACGTTACGAAAGCGAGCTACTGTTTGGACGACAGTACAACTCCGTCTGATTATAGGTCAAAAAGGCAAATCAATGGCAAAAACTCTAGAATTCCTAGCTGGTATCGATTGAGTAGTCTTTAGGGTTTTTATAGATTCCTGTCCGAAGATATTCCACGAAAGACTTTTTCTACTTTTGTGCATGTCATACATTTATCATTCGATACTGTTAAAGAAGAATTGAGTTATATTTGAACTAATATAAAAGAGAATCAGGAATAGTACCTCTTACAGTCATGACAGTAAATGTGTTTTACCTCCACTTGGTCCATTTCTGTGTCGATTGTTGCTTGCAAATACTTTTTGGAGAAGAATATAAGATAATGCAGGATAAATATAAACTGTTTTTCCCCAGACATTTTAGCGAGCTTGGCATTGACTTATTATTATATAGATTTGTGCTTTTTTAAAAATACAATTTGGATAGCTAGCGCCTTGTGGTTATATGGCAAGTCTGGGATCGTTGACGGAGAAAATATGTTACTCTTCGAGCTTATTAGATTAGTGATGGTGGCGTGTCCTTTCTGGAGTAGTAGTAGCTAAAGGCAGCTGCTGAAATGCCTCATTGCTTTTAATTTGAAGCCTGTTGCTATTATCTCTTGGTCTCGGCATCAAATAAGGAGGTGTTAATTCAGATATTCGGCCCTTAGACAGAAGGAGTGGGATTCCGAAGTGAAGACATATCTGTTGGTCCCATTGAGTCTTGAATAAGTAGCCAGCGAGCAGAGAGAAAATCGATGGAGAAATAAACACTAAAAGTTATGTGATCGACCTCGGCAGATTGGGGAGACGTGTAACGATCCACGCCATAGTAACACATTCTACCAAAATATAAGGACACTCATATCATGTAACTCCTGCAACGCTGATAATAAATGATGAACGTTGGTTTACATCAGTTTATTTGCAACGTGAACTATGTGTCCATGCCGTTAACAAAAGCTATTGACAGCCGGTTGTTTTACTTTGTAATCTAGAGAGTGGTATAACATTTGTCGGAGTAGTCATTTGCGCAATAGAGATGTAGGGCCAACTAGTCTGAAGCCCAGCCGAAGAGATACATAACTAATAGTGAAACAATCTCGGCGCTACATACTGATACTAGCAAATCTCTTACACCTAAAGCCTGCCGCACACGGGCTTTTTCCTGTCTCAGCCAGGAGCACAGCGAGCCCGCAAACGACGTGAAATAAACCACACGTGAAATAAAATATCAAACATGTTGGATACTTTCCACAGCGCCACTCTTGCCGTGTGGCGCACGAAACCTCCACCGCAGACTTGGGGAATCTGCTGCGCCATCTTCCACATGTGGAGCTTTCCGCATCCCAGTCATCTCGTGTGCGGCAGGCTTACAGACAATCCTTCAATCTAAAGGCATTCAAGCCGTGGAGCAGTGGTTGTAATCTGCTGGATATTTAGCAAACATTATTTTAGTCCAGTAGACAATGACAGCCCAAGTCTATTTAATAATGTCATATATATTTATATATACATTAAACGTTACACATATTTAAACATTTCCAAGATCAATTGAATCAGGGCTTTCAGAATAACCCTCTTGACGTTTCAAAAGAACCAAGGGGTTCCACTGCGATGCTTTAAAACATGGGATTGAATGTACACAAGGTGTGTAATCACATACACATAGGATGTCCGACTATAACCTCCAGCACAGCAATGCAACAGTTCTGTACTATTACAAATGTGAAGAATTGCTCATAAAGAAGAATTAAATACTTGAAACGACCTTCCTAAAAAAATCCCTGAAACGATTTTAGTGGTAATGTTAAAGACATTTTGTACATATCCAACGAAATGTGTAATTCCTTAGCATACTAACATTTATTTATTTATTCATGCTCCTACAGATTATATACAGATACGATTAAATACACTGACTGGTTTCAATGTATTACAATTCCTAGAATGGAAATACGATTAACGCATTGATAAGCCCAATGCTGCAAACAATCAGATAGACTCGCATAAAGCTATGCTTGTCTTATTTCATCAAATTCCTTCCCTGTTGTGTCCACTAAAAATATCTGAATGGATATTATTATGCATCCGGGCGATAGATACAGGGTACACAATAAGTATTGTCAACAGGAATAGATTGGAGCTTATATATCAAAGGCTAGTCATAAAGCAGGATCATAGTCCCAGGGGGAGGCCGTGTGACCAGAAAATTTAACAGTAAATTATGTAGGGGTAGCACCACACATATTATGTGCTGAGCGATAGGTACAAATATCTAGAGCATTCTTCTATTGCTTTTGCTCCATGCTTCCGATAGTTTAAACCGAAGGCCCCCATTTTTATTCAGCGAAGGGGACTTCGCTTTAACCTATATAGCTTCCTTCACCCGTTGTTCAAAATGTCTGCTTTCCGTATTTTTCTATGTTAACGTTGTTAGATTTGATTCCATGTTCACTTTCAAATATAATGTGTAAACACGACCGAGTCATTGCCATTACTGTCTTGTCTTTTGTGTTGGGACAACCTCATATGTAATGGTTGTAAGGTTTCCCCAACTAAATATAGTAGCTGATAAGCCTAAAGCCATATCAGTGAAGACTTTAGACAGGAATCGTAACACGACACTTACATAAATCCATGAGGTATATTGTTTGTCCGAGTCTTCCAGGAAGCCAATAGTTCGCTGTCAATGTAGTAAGATTTTTAATGTCAATTCCCGGATGTCAATCTTCCTCATAACAGATATTGTGGCAGAAAAGTAACATAATTGTTGGGATTTAAAATGTCAAGTTTGTACATTCTGGTAAATTATTGTCTACAATAAAATATATCTGCAGAATGAGAACCAGTGACAGGATTTTACTATACTCAATTATAAGTGAATAATTTCTCATCCAGTGTATATTTCTTATCGATTAAAAGGATTAAACATTTTAATCACCATCGATGTCCCATCTCGAAGAAACAGTAATAGATTTATTTAAGTGGAGACACTATTGCACACATTTAATATTTTTCTCGGCAAGTAATTGCGCCATTAATGTATGACCTAAGATGACTATTACAAGTGCGGTTTTCCTAGTAAAGTGAATATATTTCTTAAAATAAAAGTACTTTGTCTTACTTATTTATTTCTGAAATAACTACGTACCTGGTTCCCGTTCGGTGTACATTACAGGGCGGTTCACCAGTACATTCCTACGGTGCGGTTCTTCTAATTTGTCATTTTCTATGTAATTCAAATAATGATGACATGTATCACTGTAAGTTTAAAAGGCTGCCGATCTCGTACATTAGCATATTCATTAGCAAGATTTGAAATGTCTGTCGAAGTTAAATCGACAGGATCACACGTGGCTGCAGTTTATTTCGTTACAGTAATTTTTTGAACAATTTATGAAACAATTTCCTCTAAGACAAATGGTTACCGAAACAGTCTGTTTCGGCAACAATAATGGTAGATATTTTCATATATACGTGTTTGGGCAAGGGTCTTCCATTATAATACAAAATGATCCCTTATGTTAGTTGGCAGCAATCTGTCGGAGAAAGTGGCCTTCTCACATGAATATATATTAGCAGTTGTTTCGTTTTTTAGGGAATAAACTTTCTTTGAACGGATTTTACTGAGACCCATCCATGAATCGAACCCACGTATCCCAGAGTAAGGCACCAATTCGCCACCAGTAAGTGACTGCCATCTCGACCAATCAACTAACCGGCCTTCCAAAAAAGAATTATTTGAATAAATAAAAGCTGGTGATAAACTGCGGGTTAGGCGGGGTAATTGGATCCAATAAAATAAAATGTTTTTCATAGAGAACCCGTCTACGAAACCTTAACAAGCAATCGATATCAGAGCAATTTAGACAGCTGAAGTTAAATTCAACAGAGGTAAGAGATGTACGGCTCCAGTCCACTAGCAATCTTTCACGCCGTTTCGCTGGCTTGTCCCTAGTGAATCTCCACATTTGAACAAACTCAAGCTCCTGGTGATTTCCATCAATGACAAATTGAAATCTAAATTGAACTAGAAAGTTACCAAGGATGGTGATAAGAGTTCAATTGTTTTATGTAACTTTGTATTCTTGCTGACTTGTCAATTCTTCACTTTAATGTATCGTTGGCTCGCTGGCATGTCATCAAGTGTTGAGTCAACTAGACAACGCAACAGGAATACACAATATTGTATTCAAATTAGTATTGTCTAAAGACACTTAAGTTGGTATTACACGCACAGAGTCTAAATAAATCTTGTTTTTTTATGTACAACTCCTGTTATAAGATTTGGTTTGGTATCACCATTAAAAGGTATTTGAAGTATTTATTCTGTTCAGGACTGTGGTCTATCAATCAGTTTTAAACTCTCAAGATGATTTAAACGGCTATTAATATGTTTTTTTATATTTATTTATCTGATGTTGGATCAACAGGATTAAACCCCAAACAGTATTGTGAGAGGAAAACTGGATTATAAATCAAGCCAGAAAACCCACGACTTTCCGCTGGTTGCTGGCATACCAACCCACATAAATAACCTTTTCCATTTCTCGTTTTTCTCAATGAAACTCAACAGCAAGTATCTATTAGGATATTGATGATGGTGCACACCCTTCATGTTTGAGCTGCTAATGTTTCACATATTATTTGTAAATACGAATTGTTCACAAAAGTCCGTTACAAATATTTAACAAAATACAAATAATAGATTCTTACATGCCTCTGATCAATAGGTCCAATTATATTATACACCTTCATAATGAAGCAGAGAGATGATAGTTTTCGGTATATTTTTACGAGGTTCTCAATGTGAGATGTCGTTACATAAAGCTACAGTTGCATTGTATTTCTGTATTGTAGTGGTGGACAAAGGTACTAGCCGTGGAGCAGATTTTTATTTTCTGAAAATTAGAAAATTGTGCAACTCATTTTACAAAAACTTCCTTCATCTGTCTGAAGACTTATCAACAGCTATCGTTAACAGTCTTAGAAATACTGGTTCTTTGAGGGTTCTTTAGAAAAGAGGATGGTTCTATATGAAACCATTAAGACAAAAAAAGGTTCGTTGATAGAAGAAAAAAAGATACATTCTTGGAACAGTTATTGTGCGAGTTCCATACAAAACCAAAAAGGGTTATATCAGAGCCGTCACTAAAGAAGATGAAAGGGTTTCATTTGAGTCATATTTCTCTAAGCTTGTTTGTCTTTATTTTGGTTGTTGCTTTTTCAGCTCATGATGGATTCAATGTTATTATTAGTGAGTGAGTTACTGGAGCCACCATGCATTTAGAGCACCTTCTACGTCTGGCGTCTATGGTGATCCAATAGGGCTGAATTCAATGTGGACTCGTAGAGTTGTGAATCAGTATCGTAAAAGCAACTGTTGGGAGCCAGCGAGATTTCTGTTTTTTTGTTCTTCTGTTCACAGCCGACAAAATCGAATGCCGAACGGCGCGTACAATGACGTTCGACAGTGCGTGGTTAAACAAAGGTAGTTGAATAAAACTGTTCAATAAAATACGGTCGTGTGATAAATTATACTGACAAACTAAGTATCGTCTCTGATGCACGATTGACGAAATCTAAATGCGTTATAACATTAACGAGACGCAAATTTGGATATTCGTTTTTGCCATGTAGTATACCCACATATACCTTGATTCGACGGACTGTCTCTAGCATATAGGCATAACAAATCGCTCCCCCAGCCAAATGCACCATCTGATCCATTTCTCGAAATAAAAAAGACAACTAACTTAATTGTCAGCAAAGTTGGATTTATAATTTAATGCGGTATTAAGTCAATTGTTAACTTCCAAGTATCTGGTTGACAGTTCAACGTGTAATTCAATGGTGACACATATAATTATATCTTGGAAACGGGTCGGTGTGGAGACCTACATATATACTGTATATTCTCCAGCTTTGTCATCAACTACATGTAGTTAGATAACAGACGCTCTGCCGATCAAACAACCGATGTTATTATCTTAGACATATATATAGTCAAATTCGGTGCTTTATTGTCTAGTCTACTGTATATGGGATATTTGTCTTTCAAGCAAATGTAAAGTCAAGTAATGTTTGACGCCCTGCGTTTCTTGTGCTCAATTGCTTTTAGTGAAAACGAAATAAACTGACAGACGATGATTAAATGGCAGTCTATGCAGTAGTCTCTCCGAGAGAATGGTTTAAATATCGTGACAATTGTCATAATGAAAATATTTTCTATGGTTACTTTGCTGACACAGCCATCAGACAATGTAGATAGGATGACAGCTGCAGCAGTATGGTTTTGTCGTCTTCCGTCCACGCGTCTCCGGTAAACGCCATCCATCAGCTATATATGCAGGAGAAAAAGTATTCCACTGGCCCAAGCAGTATCTTAAATGTCCACAAGTATTGATAAAGTCTTATTTCATCTGATAAAAAACAGATTTTTAAAACGTGCTTTCAACGGTTGAAATGCTGTTTTTGACATTTAATAAATCATGGGTCAGAAACTTGATAACGTATGGGGAGGAAGTCATTGCGCAATTTTCCAGGTCTGTTTGGAAAGGCTCTTTGACTGTTTTTCCTATACTTAAAGTTTGTCTTTGCTCTAGCAGACTGAGCTACATAGGATTCCAGCACCACGACCACAGGTGTACTTTACAGGCACATTTGCAGGACGGTTATGAGAGTACCTACACCATGAGAAAAGCGTAAATAACTAATAATACATTTTTAAATTTTAGGACACTAGCTTTTTAGTACGGCTTTAGTCGAAACATTTATAACAATAAGTATCAGGAAAGGCAACCCAGATACACCAACTGCATCGATCAGTGTCGTCATATATTAGATGTACAACTAGAGTACCGTTCTAACCAGCTCCTGTACACCGCTACACGTCATTGGTATTGTTGTTTCACTAGCGTCAGTAAAGTTTTGACCAAGTCATCAAATCGTTACAAGATGTATAGTCGAGACAGACAGCACTCCGTACGATCGATCTGCAGGTCTGTGAATACGAGACTATAAAGTGGGGGATGCCCCACATTTATAAGTCTGTCCGTTACGTGCTACATACATGTTCTCACCACACCAAACGTGTAATGCAGGATGTCGATAATTATTGATATGATTCTATCACTATATAATTATTTCCGATTCTTTAATACATAACCGAATTATGTCTAAGAATAATCTATATCAACAATACATTTATGAATGTTGACAATTCTGATATCAATGAATTCATTGATCGGTATCAAAGTCATTGTGTCATTAAATTTATAACGATTAATGTCGAGGATTAATTGATATGGATAAATGGTTTTTCCTGTTCCGTGGGTGAAAAGAAAAGAAACGATAAATGATTATCGATAATTTATTAACTGATATCCATAGTAGTTTTTATCCATATCGATAATTTTTTTATCAAAGTGAATATTTACTTTTTCGATGTAGATAAATCGTATTAAATGTTAATTTAACCTTCTATAATTTACTCGCAGAGCGTTGTGAGCGAGCTAAGGACTAACATGAAACCGATCTGGTTTTTTTTCTTTGAACTGCGTCCTGTCTTGTCTTTGTCTGTTGTCAGGTGTGTCAAAGGTGGTATACTTCACACGTTGAGTTGACTCATCGTCATACGAGTTAAATTATAGGAAGAAATGCGTTACACCTCTGACAAATACACAATATAGGCCTAATTTACTCTATCCGCACATCCTACCAGCAGCAGCTAGTCATTTATATAGTACCATGCTTAGCTATAATGAGGTACGAATGAATAGAGCTGCGAATCTAAGCTAGTATTCCTTGTCAGGAACAAGCCCTGTGGGTTAAAGAAACCATCATTGATATCTCTGGCAAGAAACAAAGACATAAAAGGACCATATCACAAGATGTACAACTAAATCACTACAACGTATTTTATGTACGTTAAACACATCTAGTCTTGTCTTTGCTAAAGCGTAAACAGATCGTGTTTCACAATACTGTCTGGTTAAACCAAGCGCAAGCGGCGAGTTCAACATTAGCCTACCATCGAATTGCCTCGCTAATCCGAACAGCTTATTGTTGTGTGCCGAAAGAACATCACGGAGATAGTTCGCTGCTAAACAAACCAGGTGGATTATTAATGAGCCTATATAAAGCTATTGTGTTTATCTATGTAACCATTTACATCAGATGAGATCTCTTCTTTCACAAAACACTGCTTAGTGGTCGCTTAAACTGTCAGTTCTCGTTTAGATTCAACAGGTAACGATTTCCTGTGTGTTACATGGACTTGCCCGCGTCATCTTTTCATCTTTCGAAAACACAGATTTTAACTGCCCATTATCATACACTGAAAAAATATCAAGAGCATAGATCCTTACCGCTTAACAAACCAGAACAAAAGAAAACTATACGAGAGAGAGAAAGAGCTAGGCATATAAAAAGAGATTAACAAGCTGTCGTTCTGTGGATGCACTATAAATGCAAAAAGTGCATCAGGTCCGTTTTTCTTTTCTTTATCCTCTACAAGCTATCCACAAGCTCTATTCACCGCGATATTATGAATATGACAGAGTGACATGAGTTGTAAAGGCCTGGCCTAATCGCCAAACCCGATTCTATGTCTGAATTCTACGTAAAAACACAACGATAATATGACAATGTGTTAGGATTTGCTTTCAACAAGGCCATAATTCAGGTTTGAATTTCCCATGGCATCAACATAAGAAAACACAAAAAACATTCTTGTTTTCTTAAAGACATTGATGTGTATTGGTTATGAAGTTTACACAGCACTGCTGAGTCGAGCGAACTACAGCTTTCATCACTTACTTTTTAACTATTTGATTGCTTAAAGCAGCAAGAAAATAGCTCGGCTTCCTCCGTAATACTCAACGGCGATCCAAACAAATAAGCTTATATGATCACATACCTGTAGCTAACACAGAATAATCAACGGAATCCTGGAATTTAGAATAGAAATGAACAGTAGGCCTACTGGCAATTAATAAGAACATGCGCAGTATGTTGGTCAATGTTAATTGGGTCCATTTCAATCCACGGACACCTTTCATATTTGGAGAATATTTCAGTTCCTGCTATGGACCTTACAAAGATCTGCGGGGACGTTATGAACATTCATTACAAAGGTCAAGCCCGAATAGCTTAACATCGAGCTCATACGCTACTGTTCATATTTACGCTAGTATCAGTATGTCCCTCGTGAACCATGTGCTTTATAACCGGAGATATAAGGGCTGATTCAGTCCCTTGCCTTTCACAATCTCCCACAAAGGAATGCTTATTAAAGTGCCAAAAATGTCGATGAGTAGGAATATGAGTAGAATATTGCTTGTGACGGTTTAGTTTCCAATCGATCACCATGCTGTATTCACTTGTCAGATTTCTGGTATGCCACAGGCATAAGCAGTTGGCATCTCATGAATTGAAAACCGGAGGTTTAGACAGGACACAGTGAGACACAGCATATGTCTATAAAATCATTTCGTGTGTGAAGAAAATAAGATAATATGTACCATGAAGATAAATAAAAACAATGTATATTGACATTATCATAAATCGCGTGCACGATAAACGATAGTTTTTATATTGTTAGATAGCCCTGACAATTTCTTTACATGCTATACAGTTATTACATACTCCCCAACAATGCCAAGGATTTTCATTATTAGTTTCGATCTGAACGCACGCAATCGTTTCATTCTACACTGAGAGTTTGTTGACAGACGATTTTGTCTTTGCCTCTATGGACTTACCAATAGCTATCATCTCCAACTTTGCTTAAAAAGTCCAATTTTTTTCTTTAATTATATTGCAAAAACACTCATGTGAAAGAATGAACATCCATAAACACACCCACAATTCCTGGTGTGTTCAGACCCTTCGTAATGTATTCATTACTTATTCATGCCTAGAGCCTAGTAGTTTGTCATCGGAAGTCGGTTCCTTTATCACTGGAAATATGCTCATCTATCATTGGTGCCAAGTCAAAAGCGACACATTCAAAGGGAACATCATCACTCGTTCTTCTCCACGACCGGTTAACTTTCTATTCGGGTTCCAGTTACATTTACCAACAATTGTGAACTGTTATTGGTGTACCAACTGACCCTTCGATCATAGTAATCGCATTTGTCAGTAAGAATTAAATAATTAGTCATCAATGACAAATAATCACCATCTACCAATAAAGAAAATGTTTCTCACAATCCCGACTAGTCTACTCAACAGAGGTTGGTTGTTGCATCGTTAGACACCAGTGATAGTATCAATCAGTAACCATGAGGTCAAATAGGCTAGTTATATTCAAAATAATCATGTGATCTTTTACGACTAAGGTCGAAGGGTATGATCTTAGTATTTTACCTTGAACGGTATTTCTTTTCCAGTTAACGTTAACCTTATATTGAAGAGTTTGTTATAGTCTACATTTCCCATGAATCACTTCCTTTAATTTATGATTGCTCTTGACATTTATCGGCCTGTTATACTTATCATAACTTTCGGTTGTTTGGAATACTATACTTTAGTCTCTCACTAATAACAATCGTAGGGATATTGATAATCAGAAGTTCCCAGTAAGGTGGCACAGACATATTAACTTTGTGAACCAGTGCCGCCATTGGACCAGTGTGTGAGAAGGAAGGTTTAATTCTCATTCTCCTTATGTTGGCATGGTTGATGGTATCGACAAAAAACGCTCCAGTTTGCTATATCCGGTTAGATTTTAACAAAGTAAAGACATACGGTCGCAAATTGTTTAAACAGGAGGATTTTATATCGGTCTGTCACATACATAACGGATAATAGTTTCAATTCAGTCGCGTGGATCCGAGAGTATATATGTCAACTCGTAGTTAAGTGACTAACACAGAGAACTCGAAAAGACTTTTTAAATGAAACAATTTAGACCGTGATGCTCCATGGACAATCTTCTTCAACAGAGGATGTAATTAAATTCAACAGAGGTAAGGGGTTCATCCATCATTCCACACGCCATCTTGTTCTCGCCTAATCCCTCAATCTGTCCTTTCCCAATCCCCAACAGATTGCCCTCTGGGATCAATTGGCATAGAATTTTGTTACCGGACGAAGTTTTTATACATACGGAACCAAATGTCGAAAATTTTATTTTTTGTTTTGAGTTATAGTTTAATTTGTGTTTTGTAAATTGTTTTCGTGTAAACTTTCGATCGTCATTGCTAACTTAAATATATGCTTGTCATGTCATCATCTAGTTAATTGTATAGACAAATAAAGAATGGCGCAGGTATGCCGTTAAACATACTAATAACATGAGACTAACTTCAAATTAATATCGTCTGAGGGCAATAAAGCAAGCAATTTCGTTTTTGTTACACGCAATTCTAATTAGCACTTTACCAATGACTAGATCTCGTTATTTTAGTCAATTGTTAAAGGGAACCTATTTTACCATCGCCACCTTGCAACATAAAACAAGGCTGTCAACTATTTGCCATACCAAGGGAATTAACCCATACCGAATACCTTGTTTACTACGAATTAGTCACATACTTTATATGCCTTGTATTATGGTCATTACCTTCTCTCGAGAGGTTACCAGGGCCGTGGCGTAGTGGTTAGCAGGTGCGCTTTCTAACGCTTACTACGATGTACCGTTCACGGGATCGAGTCCGTCTGTCGACCCTCAGATATATAGTCACAAGCTGTGGCTCCGGCAATCGCGGGGATGATTTTTATACGAGGTTTCCTCCTGGTTTTCCACCATAATAGAGCAAGGAACAGTGTGAAGTGGGACAATCCGTCGTCGTATAAGAGAAATACCCTTGAGTACGACGTTAAACCACAATCAAACAAACAAACATCGAGAGGTTACCCATAACAACACGAGATAAAGATCTATTTAGAAACGTGTCTCTGGGAGATTAACATGAAATGAACCCTCGGTTTAAGTTAATCAGCATCCCTGTGACAATGTGATTACTTTTGAGAAGTATGTAGTAAAATAACTACAACCTTTTTTAATATCAGTCTATGACCGTGGTTCCGTGGTTAGATTACTGATCCTCCTTGAATGTACGGTTCTTAAGTATCTTAAGTATTTGAGGGAGTCATAGCTCCGGCAATCGAGGGAGTGGTTTTCAGTTTTTTTCGAGGTTTCCTGCCGTATTTAATTAAGGCAATGTCAGGTATATTAGGAAGTTATAGGATGTGGCTCCGGCAATCACGCAAGTCATTTTTACGAGGTTTATTCTCGGTGTTGTGCCGCTTTTAAAATAAGGCAGAGTCAGAAATTGACCAACCGTCTTCATATACATGCAATAACCTTGAGTACGACTTTAAACCACAATCAAACAAACAAATACGAACAAACGCACTGTGGCCGTCCCGGTTTTTCCTAGCCATACATGGTGTCTCATTAAAGGAACTCAATTCAGGTGTTTCGTTAACCCTTTATATTAAGCTTGATCTGTTCTCTGTTACTTAATGGAAGAACAGCCCAGCCTTTAGAAAAGCTCTAGGTGCAGCCAAAAAATCTATAAATTTCGGCCGATATTTGTCGTAAGAGTCATGATTTACTGAACGGAAAGATTCATGTTATTACATAGATTATATGTCTTTTATAGGTATGTATAGTAATTAACCTTTTTTCACTAATTCCGTGAACCGATATGCTCCTGTTTTCAAGAAGGACTATAGGCGTACCGCAAGTTAAAGATAAAAGATGGCCCTCATATATAGTATTAAAGCTTTTCTGGTTATTTCCAAGAAATGATTAACTAAAACTAACAGTAACAGCCCTGCAGGGTCATAAACAGAATCATTTCTGCTACTCCACGGTGGTGACAAAGATGATAAACCTGCAACAGACGGAATCAACAGGATCATTTCTGCTACTCCACGGTGGGGACAAAGATGATAAACCTGCAACAGACGGAATCAACAGGATCATTTCTGCTACTCCACGGTGGTGACAAAGATGATAAACCTGCAACAGACGGAATCAACAAGATCATTTCTGCTACTCCACGGTGGTGACAAAGATGATAAACCTGCAGCAGACGGAATCAACAGGATGATTTCTGATACTAAACGCTGTGGAGTTCGAGCAAAACTACTGTTACACTCTGCTAGTCACCCGCAATAAATGCAACAAATCTACCTTCTTGATAATTAACATGATGATTTTATTCCTTTTTGTTTGATCTTTATCTCATTTCTAAAGTAAAAACAGTAGCACAAAGCCATAAATAAAGCATCAACTCGACTGTATATATCTTCAGCTAATGACAAGGCTAACGAACAAAAACGTTTCATTATATTATAACGTGATGCAGACTCCATCGGATAGGTAATATTAGTCAGGAACAAAGTGTATATTTATATATACATATATTTTACATAAATGAAGACAGAGAAATATATATATTGAACTGGAATAGACTATGTCTTGAAATTAAATGTGGAATTTCTTATCCATGTGCGGTTCAAAAGCAAATTTAGAAAATTCTTAATTTGTCATATAATATAATTGCTATCACTTGTTTTAAACTTGCAAAATACTTATAAATAACAAATCTTCTTTAATGCTAATAAATAAACATTTACGTTCCGATATTTCGGTAAATATTTGTGAAGTAAGCACTAAATCGTTGTTGAATACTGCGGTTATGTGGTATAAGGAGTAAAACAAGGAACGTAATGTCAAACAAAAATTGGATAAGTTAGTCGATAGTCAAGGGGTAGAAATCTATCAGGAATTTTCAATCATTCGTCAAGTTAAAGTTTATAATCAATGTGCTAATCAAAATTGTCTGCAAGAATCCCGAGTTTAGCAGATGGATGTTCTGAGAAACTTGTTACATCTAGACAGCCTTGACATACTGGTAATCGCTTAGCCACTGATATACTTTATTTAACTTTTCGCAGCACAGTTTTGTGCTAAATCCGAGATATCACCGGGGTGTAATATCTTCATCATATAGATCTATATCAACATAGAGACGGACAAAACACTATACTTTCAAAACACAAAATCAGCAGGGATCTATTTCAACTTGGAAATCACAACATAATGAACGGTGATATAATAAACAGGACACCATTCATGTGTATTTACCTTCAAACGTTAACAGTATTTTTGATTTCGAGGAGTTGATCAAGTAAACTCACTAGAGCTGACAAATGTGTCGTGTTAACGTGAGAAATACACGAACAATAAGCATTTAAAACGTATCACTTCTGTGCGCAACCAGCACCAACAAATCAAGATCTCGCCTTAACAATTAAAATGAACAGGCACTTTCAATGTTGATATACGTTTCAGCTTTACAAAGATTGGCAATTTATCAGTCTTTATCAGTCCAACAGTTAAACCAGAGTAGACCTATATAGAGTGATGCCACTCAATCGTTCCCCGACAATATCGATATATTATTACGAAACAAGGTGCTATACTGCTATGTAACCTGGAAGATATCCCGTCACTTGACATACAGTGTAGTGGGTTTTCTGCTGGAATGCTGATTAAAGTGCCAAAAATGTCGAGGAGTAGGGATCCGAGTAGAATATTGCTTATGACGGTTTAGTTTCCACTCGATCACTAAGCTTTATTCGCTTGTCAGATTTCTGTAATACCATAGCCATCAGTACATGTCATCTTGAAAAATAAAAACGGAGATTTGAGGCGGAAAACAGCGACAATATTTAATAGAGAAATTCCTGATAAACTAATTTGATGCGATAACTGTCGAAAGAGAATGATATTATACATATCATTATACAAATGTACGGCGACGTAAAAAGGTAGATCACAGATGGGATAAATGAAGGGATCTTTTTCAAATTAGATTTGTTGTCCATTTCAAGAATCAGCAATCAGCGGAATAGATATGCCGAAGAGTCACACTGACAAATTTCCCATGTTTTCAGAACAGAATTTCCAAATAGTTTCTTTACTTAGATGTCAAGCAGTTTCTGAGAACATAGAATGCCAGCTGTATGTAAATGAGTAAAAAACAAAACACTCTGACCTCTTTATTTTCGGACGCAACTATACAGTATCCGTCATCTTTATTGCTTTTAAAACCATACCACTTATAAATATATCACATTTTTATTTACACAACACCTATAAATAAAACCGCCAATTATTACCTCTTTATTTGAATTATATCCCCAAAACATTCCCCTATGACTCCCTACAACCTGCTTTTGTCTGTAATCGCTATTCGCCGATTACAAAACTTTTATTTAGAAAATATGATGGTAGTCCGTCTTTAATAACAATCGTATAGGGACATTTATAACTGGAAGTTTCCAGAAAGGCGGCACAGACGTAATAACTTTGTTAACCAGTGTCATCATTGTGCCAATATCTGCCAAATAAAGTAGAATTATTTTCTTCCTTATGCTCGTTAGGATGATGTATTCATCAGAAATCGCCCAGTTTATTCGTATTTCTTGGTTTTATCTTTGCTATATTATAAGTTTTAATAAGTTAAAAGACGTATATGGTCGCAAGGACAAGCTTTCAATTATACAGTCTAATTGTTTGAACGCGAGGATCTTATGTTGGTAATACATCAGAATTTTACCAGACAACAAACAATATTGGAAACAGTTTCAAATCAGCCACGTGATCCCTATAGTATTTGTTGACTAGTAGTTAAATGATAAGCAAAGATATCTGAAGAACGCGCATACACTAATAAAATCACACAATTCTTAATTGATTAATTGATTGGTGTTTTACGCCATACTTAAGGGTATTTCACTTATATGACAGCGGTGTATTCCAACAATAATTGACACTGGCACAACCAAGATGTGAAGCGTTTCCATAATGCTAGAAAATTAATTTTCCTCGAAAAGTAAAGACAGCATTGCTACTCTTCTTACCAACTGCCCTTAGCCACTATTCAGTGATATACTATAGGCAATCTTCTTCAACAACTGGTGGCCTTCGGCGGTGGCTAAGTGGTTAGTGTGTCGGCCCACTTATGCTACAAGTCCCGGATTCGATTCTGTCTGTCGACCATGAGGTATATGGGCGAGTCCTGTGATGTGCCTCCGACAATTGCGTTGGTGGTTCTTACCAAATATAAGTGAAGAACAGTGTGAAGAGGATATTCTGTCCCCATATAAGTGTAATACATTTCAGTTCGACGTTAAGAAAAACAAACCAACAAGCAACCATCAACGGATGTAGTTAAATTCATCCGAGGTAGGGTATCCATCTATCATTCCAGTCCACGCCATCTTGGATTTTTGTTTTGTAAATTGTTTTCATGTTGAACTTTCGGTCGCCATTCCTAACTTAAATATATTCTTGACATGCGATCGGGTAGCTAATTGTACCGCCAAATAGAGAGTGGCACAGGTATGCTGATAAACACACCAATTACACGAGACCGTCTTCACATTAATATCGTCTGAGGGCAGTAAACCGGGCAAT